>JAJOZX010001378.1:0-97500 GCA_023014485.1 Bathynomus jamesi | reverse complement strand
TGGTCCAATAATTCTGTCACCCCATATCCCCCACACCATCACTTTACCGGCACCTTGCATCTTCGTCGGACTCAGCCAGTTAGGGTTAGCATTACTCCAATAATGTATGTTTTGCCGATTAACCTCTCCATTGACGTAATAATTTGCTTCATCAGTAAACAAGATCTTACGTCAAACACATATTCTTAGGGTATCTGAAACATAAAAACAAACGTTTAATTTTTCCTATGTATGGAAACTTACGGCCCACCCTGTATATATATATATATAAGTTGATGATTGGTTAGGTTGTTATAATATTTTCATTAGTTTTAACATTTTATTTGATTAGGTATACATGGACAAAGTTGGGGAATGCAAATGATACTAGGATAATATAGAGGAACATAAACTACACTAGGATAATGTGGGGGAACGTAAATTATACTAGGATAATGTAGGGGAACATAAACTACACTAGGCACTACAAGGGGATGTAAACTACACTTGCTCCAAAAATTTTAGATCACTACAAACTATAATGCCAAGATCCCTTTCCTTTCTGACATCCTCCAACCAGTTCCCTTGCATCTCATAACTAAAGTTTTCATTATTTCTACCAAAATGCATGACCATGACTCCAGATTCCTGGGATCTTGGGAGCATTGCTCCAGTAAATTTGACCATGAGAAAAAGTAAATTTGGGTTTGGGTTTTGTTCATCCGCTAGATGTTATGCAATTTTTTTGCGTATACGTTCTTGTACAAACCAATTTTTTTAAATTACAAATTTAGTTATTTTAAGTTTAGTTGGTAATTCCATATTTAACAATTATTTTTATTTTTTGTTAAGCTTCAATGTTTTGATAATTAAAATTTTATTAAAACGTATATTTTTTTAATATAAAATTATCAGGATTGGACTATGTTCCATTGATCTTGGCCAGGTTTGATAAATTGGCCAGATAATTACTTGTGTGGTTTTAAGTAATCCACCATGACTCTAGAATTGAAAAGTTTAGTTAAGTTTAAACTTACTTTTACTTACTTTAACTTACCTACTTTTACTTACTCTTCCTTACTTTTACTAAGTTTAAAGCACTTACTTTTACTTACTTTCATTGTACTATATTTACTTACTTTTACTCACTTTTACCATACTATATTTACTAACTTTTACTTATTTTGTATTTTTTCAGGTAGTCAATAATCAATAATGGATCCTAATATTGATGAAGTTGGAGAGAAAAGTGAGGGTGTTAAAAGGGGTTACTTTTGTGGTCAATGCAAGAACAAATATTCAAAGAAGCAAAACTGGGAGGAACATTTTAATTCCAAAAAAAATATTTGTTACAATACAAGAGGTCCCAGAGTTTGGGCCCACAGCTTAGATATTGCAGTAAAGAAATACCAGGATGAAGTGCAGCAAAGAGATACGGCAAAGCAGTCATTTAGTTTGTTCACAAAATGTGCTAGTGCTAGACCTCAGAAAAATGAACCAACTTCATCAACTGCTAATCTAGAAAATGAAACTTTTTCACTAGATCAGTGGTTCTTAACCGGGGGGGTGCGCCCCCCTAGAAACAGGAATTTCTCTAATTGTATTTGTTATTCTCTTAACGAGAGCATGGGCTAATATTGAGAAGTTATTAAGAATGTTATTTTGATTGAAGGGGGGCGTGGAGGGAAGGACCAATTCCTAGAGGGGGCATGGTAGTAAAAAGGTTAAGAACCACTGCACTAGATGTTTCACAGACTGAAGAAAGTGCTTCTCCTCCACCTAAGAAACAAAAGGTAAGTGAGGAATCTGCGCATCAGACTAACAAAACTGCTTTAGAGGAATTTGAAAATTCCCAAATCCAGAAGACATTGAATGCAATTTTGCGCCTAACAAAAGAAACTCACCAAGCTGTTGTGGTTAATAAAGAGAAGAGTCAAAATATACCTTCAAGTTCAAGTGTTGCATCCAAATCTAATAAAGCAAAAAGCAACAAATTTGACATTTCCATAGCCCATTTAAGCAAGTGTAAATCAATACAAGAAATCCTGAACAATGATTTGATCAAATCTACATTCAAATTGGTGGAAAAGAAGGATCTAGGGCATGCTGATGATTCATTTTCAGTACCAAGTGATATAATGGAAAACATTGCAAATAGTGACACTAATATGCCTGATGTAGATATAGCTGTTGAGGATGAAGATGATGATAATCAAGAAGATATTGATGATGCTTCTGATGATAAAATGTTTACATTATATTGCATAGCTTGCACAGACCCCAAAGCATGTGCTTCAGACAAACATTCTAACATAAAAGGTTACTTCAATGTTAAAGATTTAACCTATGTATGCAAACAAGGAGAAAATCAAGAGAGATGGTTTAGAAATCTGAAAACCCACCTGAAGAGACATTTAATTAAACTTCAGCATCATCAAAGAGCTGCTGTTTATGAAGTGATGAAAACATCTTCTCGGAACACTACTAAACACACAGAAGACTTATGTGGCAACATCTTATACTACATAATGAAAACAAACACTGCATGGGCTCTATATCCAGTACTTCTAGCTGTATTACATAGGTCAGGTTGTGAGGTTGGAAATTTGAATCATAGCACACATGCGTGCGAGACAATTTGTGAGCTATTAGATAATCAACTTAAAGAACAAACTGTAAAGTGGTTCTTAGAACAAACTTCAGTAACAATAACAGCTGACATTGGAACAATTTTGGGATTAAGCATGCTAGTTGTATTAGTTATGAGTGAAGAAGATAAGACTAAAACTTGCTGGGATAAATTTAGCATGCAGCAAATCAGGAGTTTATTTGGCCAATGAAATTTTTGATGTGTTGAAGTCTCCTAATCACTTGAAACTATCTGAAGAAGCAATTAAATCCAAGGTATCTGGAATGGTTGGAGATGGGGCTTTTTGTAAGGACAACAAGCCATTTAAAAACGAAATGAAAAAGTTGTTTGGAGAAAATTTCAAATTTTGATGGGACTTAATGCATCTTGTGAACAGAGCCCACGTTGATGTATTGAAGAAAATTTGTAAACTAAGTGAGCTTTTAGACTTTATTCAGAATCACTTCAAATCTGAGATCAGGCCTTGACTATACCAATATGGTTCTTGACAATATCATTGGTTTTAAGAGACCAAAACTCAAATCTGATACTCGCATGGTTAATTACGAATTTGATCAATTTGACAGATTTGTGGAAAATTGTGTGTTTTTTGATCATCCACAAGAGAAAGAAATTAGTGCTAAGTTCTATGTATTGATTTCCTATGTAACAAAGATTATGTTGCAAGTAGCTCAAAAAACCACAGTTGGTGCAGAATTTGTAGAAAATATATTTTATAAAGAAGGAGGGAAAACTGTTATGTTAAGAGTGATGGAAACAATTTCCAAATTAGCTAATGGAGGAAATGCAAATGATGTAGTTTCTGAATTTAAGCACGATACCACAGGGCAGCAAAAGGAACTAACAGCTGAGGATTACATCCTAAATGAAGTTTACAAATACATCAAGAAACGTTCTGATTACTACCAGGTTGCTGAAGTTGCTAGACCATCCAGAACCAGATCTGAAAGTAGTTTTACAAAAGACTCAGTGATAAATTGGCTGACAGAATATATAGAACAGCTGTGGAAAGGAATCACAGAGAGATTAAAGCATTTTGATAAAGATGGATCAACTGCCTGGAGTGAAGCACCAGCTGAAGGGACATTCTCCATTCTTGGTTACATTGTTGAACACAAAGGATCCATTAAGCCATCTCATTTGACTAAGCTGTGCAGAATTGTGAAGGAGGGTCCAGCTCCAGGCACTAGATCTGCTGTAATGATCACACAGAAAGCCATTGATCAGTGGCCAAGCATACATGGCGGTAAATTCACAACAAATGCCTACATGCAAGGTCTAACATCGTCCACTCTTGCTGCTGCAATGAATAAATAAACTTAAGGTGAGTTATAAACTGTACATTATTGTATTATTATGTTTAGCTAAAACAATTTGTAATTGGTATGTCGTCAATTCAAGAGTTTACTATCATTAACCTATCTAGTGGTGTAAGGGGAAAAAAAGTAAATTCAGAGCTGTGCTCCAGTAAATTTTTTCAAATCTGGAGTCATGTCAGCATGACTGCATTTTTGAACATTGAATTCCATCTGACATTTACTAGGCCAAGCAACTAATCTATCAAGATCCTTTTGCAGTTTATAAGAATTTTCTCTATTTGTAACTGGAGCAACTGCTTTTGTATCATCTGCAAATTTAGAAATTTTACAGGACCTTTTCCAGTTTGTGTACCATTTTTCATATAATTTATTTTTGAGAATATTTTTGTTAAAACTAACGAAAATATCATGACTTAATCTAACCAATTATCAAGAGCGTACAGTTGATTAGTAAATAGTAAATACTATTCCAGAAACAAACAATGTTATAATTAATAATAGATCAACTGTACGCCCTTGATAATTGGTTAGGTTAAGTCATGATATTTTCGTTAGTTTTAACAAAAATATTCTCAAAAATAAATTATAGGAAAAATGGTACACAAACTGGAAAAGGTCCATTTTACAACCTACTCCTTTACCTAAATCTTTTAGATATAAAATAAAGAGTAATGGACCCAAAACTGATCCTTGTGGTACCCCACTTTTTGCTTTCTGCCACCCAGATTCATGACCAATTAGAATTATCCTTTGTTCTCTGTCTTCTAACTATTTTTCTACCCAATTTAAAACTGACCCTAATATATCATGAGCTCTTAATTTATATAGAAGTCTCCTATGTGGAACCTTGTCAAATGCTTTACTAAAATCTAAATAAATAATATCTACATCATTTCCATTATCTACCTGATCAGTTGCAAATTCTAAAAAGTCTGAGAGATTAGACAAACAAGAACTTCCTGATCTAAATCCATGTTGTGAACTTGAAATAAGATTAAAATTCTCCAAATTATCTTGAATATTATTCTTTATAATTCTTTTAGTATCTTTCCTACCAATGATGTCAAACTAACAGGCCTATAATGTCCTACCTCTTCCTTACTACCCTTTTTGTAAATGGGTACTACATTAACTTTTTTCTATTCATCTGGTACTTCTGCATAATTAATTGACTTAGCAAACAAAATAGTTAGTGCCTCAGATAAGTTTTCTTCCCCTTGTCTGAGAATCCTAGCAAGTATATTATCAGGTCCAGCAGCCTTATTTGACTTCAATGTATGAATCACTTGCCCAACATTATCCTTCCTTATATGAATATGATCAAGAATGTCTGAATTTACAGGATCTAAAGGATTAAAATCAAAGTTATTTAAATTTTCTTCAGTAAAACCAGAGCTAAAATAATTATTAAAAATACCAACAATATCCTGATCTTTTTCAAATATCCTATCATCATTTTCTATTGGGCCAATCCTATCATGCTTTTTATTATACCAGTATTTATAAAAACTAAGAATTTCTTTGGATCTTTATTGCTATTTCTAGCTAGACTTATTTTGCTATGCCTTTTACTCTTTCTAATCAAACTATTCAGTTTATTTCTTAACTGCCTCTAATTATCCAAGTCCAAAATACTATCACTGCCTTTAAATTCCCTGAATGCCCTTTTTTTGTTTTTAATAATTTTAGCTATTTCCCTATTCCACCACAAAGGTTTCCTAATCTTGTTATTCCTAACACTTCTGAAAGGAATACACCTACATTGTACATCCTCTAAAATTTCTTTGAATCTAGACCACATCTCAATACCATTTTTATTGGCAAATTCATTATCCCACTTTACTAGGGGTGTGCCAGATAGTATTTTTTACTATCCAGCCGGATACTGGATAGCCGGATAATAAAAAAAATATCCGGCTGGATATCCGGCCGGATACCGGATAATATCATTCAAATAATTCATAATTTTTTATATATTATTATTTAGCTATTACTTGACTAATTGACTATACTATCAAATTTTAATCACTATTTGATGTAAATTATAGCTATCTTTCAATAACTTTACTAATTACCTATATTTTATCCTTTTCAGGATTGTTTCATTGCCTAAATCATATAGCTATATAGCTAGTTAGTATTAGTTACAGGCTTACAGCAATATTTTAACATTATTTATAGTGATGGGACGATTAATCAGAATCAGAATTGAGAATCGGAAGAATCGAGCATTTTTCAGGAATTGGAAATCGGAATCGAGAGAATTGTACCATGATTTCCGATTCTTAAAACGATTCTTTAACTTTTAATTGAACCAGTTTTGCAATGTAAACTTTAAAATTTAAATAAAAGAGGATAACAAATTTTATTTTTATTGTATTGTAGCTATACATTAAAACATGTATATCCATGATGTGTAATCAAGAAGATTAAAATGAATTGTTACAACTTACAGTTGATTTTTATTTTTAAACCAATCTATTATAATTTATAATTTATATTACCATACTCATAATGTAAATAGTTAATCTTACCAGAGTAAAATATGACAATTTCCAGAAAAACAAGTATAGAATTATATTTAAAAATATTGAGAATCGGAATTGAGAATCGTATCGGAATCGAGACTTTTTAGTGGTATCGGAATCGGAATCAGAATCGTTAAAAATTTTGGTATCGTCCCATCACTAATTATTTACCCCCTAAAATGGCTAGTTTTATTTGGAAAATATTTACAATACATGAGACTAATCCAACGATAGCTATTTGCTCCCTATGTTCCAAACAGATTAAAAGGGGATCAGAGAAATTGGGTGCTAGGTGCTATAGCACAAAACCTTTGCACAATCATGCAAAGATGCTGCATTCAAAAGAATATAAAGAAGTGTCTCAACTTAACAAATCATCTGAAAATCAAAATCAACCTATAGCAACCACCTCAATGGCTCCGAAGGAGAAAAAATTAGTTGCCATGGAAAAGCAACTCGCATTAGAAGAAAGTTTTCCCTTTAAGAAAATATGGGATATAAATGACTCAAAAGCTCAAGCTTTACATAAAAAGATAGGATTAATGATGGCATTGGACAACCATCCTTTTAGTTTAGTTGAACAAGATGGCTTTATAGGACTGATGGCCCACGTACAGCCAAGGTATTTGCTACCAAATCGAACATATTTTTCAGAAAAAGTCATACCCAAAATCTATGAAGAACTCAAAGAAATTGTTATGAATAAATTGAAAGAAGGGAAATACATTAGCTTCACTTCCGATATTTGGACCTGCTCTTCTTCAAATGAATCATTCATTTCCTTGTCAGGTCATTGGATCATGAATGACTACACTCATTGTAATGCAGTATTGCATTCAGCTCATTTTTCAGGATCGCATACAGGAATTAATATAGTGGACAAATTGCCATCTATGTGGCAATCATGGAATATTGACAGATCAAGGCGTAATATATTGGTCAGAGATGGAGCTTCTAACATAGCTTTGGGATGTGACCTTGCGGAAATACCTTCTGTTCACTGTTCAATTCATTTGCTACAGCTAGTGGTGAATGATGCATTAATGGCTCAACAATCTATAAAAGATCTTTTGGCAAAGTGTCGACGTTTAGTGACACATTTTAACCACTCCCCACTGGCTACTTCTGAATTTAAAGCTCTCCAAGCACAACAGGGTCATGTTCCTCTTCTATTGGTACAAGATGTTTTAACGCGCTGGAACTCATCTTATTTGATGCTAGAACGTATGGTTAAGTTGAAAAAATCAGTTCAAATATACCTTGCTGATCACAGTGAATTACTTATTTCATCTAATGAGTGGCACTTGATTGAAAATCTTTTAAAGCTTTTACAGCCATTTTTTAAACTCACCCAAGAAATGAGTACAGAATATAGTTTACTCTCTACTGTTATCCCAAACATGTGCGCGCTTGAAAGGTTTCTTTCAAAAATTGGCCAGGATGATCAAGGAGTCCAAACTACAAAAGATGAACTGTTGAAGTCATTGCAGTCACGATTTTTTGCCAATGAAAGCAATGAAAAAAGAGTGTCTAAATGTCTTAACAAATTGGAAGTATGCTCTAGCAACTGTCATTGATCCATGATTTAAATTTTTGTTTTTCAAAGATCAACAAAAGGAAAATATTAAGACATGGTTAATTGAAGAAATAAATGAAATAAACAACCTAGAGAAAATTAGAGATAAATATTTTGAAGAACAGGCTCACAGCAGCAACGATTCTAATTCTTCTTCCTCCTCAACAGGAAGAAAAAAGGCAAAGTTTGATGATGATCCACTCTCTGCTTGTTTCAGGGAACTAACACAAGAAAATTCAGAAAAGATACCTGGTGAGAAAAAGTTTAAAAAAAGCTGCAAGATGGCTTCATTCGCAGAAATAACAGAGGAAATTGAGCAATATGCAAAAAAACCCATATCAGACAGACGACTATCTCCACTTGAAATTTGGAAAAATGAAGAATCCTTTCCATCTCAAGAAAATTGCTCTAAAATGGCTAGTGACACCAGCATCTTCAGTTTTCTCAGAAAGAATGTTTTCCGAATACAGAAATATTTTTGAAGAAAAAAGAAGTACTTTGCTACCAAAGCGAGGGGAGATGCTTCTTTTTATCCATCACAATGGACGAAAATTTGATTTAAACTTGTGAATCTAGTGTCTTGAACATAGTATTAATTTTTATTGTTTAATGTGAGTTTTTACTTTTTAAGGTTTTGCTATTTTAATAATTTCACTTACCTTACTGGTATATTTGATTAGGCTATATGTTTTATTTTTATATCTCAAATCTTAATAAAAGGTTTCGCTAATTCATATTTTTTCATATTATAATTTGCAATATATATAAAAATAAAAAATAAAAATAAAAATTAAAAAGTGAGGGAAGCTGGGATCTTAGGTATGCGTCACACTTTTAGCTGGACCAAACATTTTGCCTTTTTAGCAGTGTTAATATAGTTACATACTAGTAGTGGTACATGCTTATTTATCAATTATTTTAATTTTAGATTTTTGTACAACTATATTCAACTTTTGCTAGCTAAAGGCTATGCAAGCTAAGATTGGAAAGGGGTGGGCCCAGATGGTATTCCCATTACTAAAAAGACTATCATAAATATCTGGCTGGATACTGACATCTATCCGGCTGGATACAGGATACCGGATAATAGCTGTTATCCGGCTGGATAGTGGTATCCGGCACATCCCTACACTTTACTGAGCCTAAGAACTCCCTAAATCTACTATAGTCACCCTTTGGGAAGCAAGGGACTAGATGGTCATTGTTGACTAGATCGCTATTTAATTCTATCTTAAAACATATGATCCAATGGTCACTATTTCCTAATGATTTTCCTACTGCAAGTTCCCTAATAAGTTCATGATCATTGGAAAGAACCAGATCTAAGATTGCTTGATCCCTAGTTGGTTTGTCTACAAATTGTGTTAGGAAACAGTCATTATAGCAGTCATTGAAGAAGTTACCTTCCCTATTATTTCCCTCTAAAAGGCTCCAGTCTATATGAGGCAGGTTGAAATCTCCCACAATTAATGTTCTAGCACTACAACCTTTATTTATTTCTTGAACCATACTATCAACTTCCTGTGTTTGGTTTGGAGGTCTGTAAAATGTACATATCTGAATATACTCTCTGCCTGAAACACAGATATCAACCCATATTGATTCTACCCTCTTGTCTAATTTAATACCATAATTCTTAATTGAAGTTAAATCATTCTTAATGTATAAGACCAAACCTCTCCCCCCTGCCTATCTATTCTCTGGTAAATATACATTGTATAACTATTCAACTCATACTCTGCTCTAGTGTCATTGAATGCTGCCTTACTAATTGAAGTCTCACTAATGCAGACTCTATCCAGATTTTCACTAATATAACTAAATAATTAATTTTTTTGGTAAATATTAGATTTTACCCCCAGTCTGGTTTTATAATGAGAGCAAACTTTTCTGGTCAATTTTAAGGTGCTTTGCATGAATCTGCCATTGGTTTCCTGTGCAAATGTGTAGTGTTTGAGATATCGTAACATAAAAGTTTGCTTTCATTATGAGAAATTTTTCTGGTTAATTTCTGGTTAATATCTTGAAAACTACGTATTTGCACAGGAAACAGATATCACATTTGTGCAAAATGACTCAAAATTGACCAGAAAAATTTCTCATCATTTTCGTTTAAACTAACGAAAATATCATGACTTAACTTAACCAGTCATCAAGGGCATTCAGTTGACCTAACTGGGTATTCAATTAACCTAAAGTTCTGGGCATTCAATTAACCTAACAGGTTAATATTGGTTATTTTACCTAAATATCTTCTGATCTTTTCATATTAGGCACTTACTGTCACATTTCGGGCAAGTTAAGGATGAAAGAATAATGCCATAATTGCTAAAAACATCCAATGCTTTGTCTTCATCTAGGGTACATGACAAATAAAATCCTCAAAGTTGAAATCATACGAATGGCATGTCATAATTTTATTGTAACCACCACCAAACTGAATCCAATTAAAAAAAAAATAGCCAGAACAGAAAACAATAAACTAATTAAGTCACCAGAGTAGTAAAAAAGTAGCCAAATCAGGAAAAACATTTTATGAAAAAAGTACATTATAGCCAAAACAGGAAATATATTTTATTAAGAAAAGTACATTTGAACAAATTTGCACAAGATAAGATATATATTTTTTTAGTCAGTTTTTAATGGCAATTCAATATATAGTACTTGTTCAACTGCTTGTGACTAGGAATAAAATCCAATATTAACCCATTTTTTGTATTCCTAAGACTATGTGCATTTGTATAAAAACACTTCAACCACTCAATTTTAACTGATTCCCTACCTTCAGCTAGACAGTTGATATGCCTATTCCTAACATAATCTGTATTTAAGACTCTAACAGTGTTTACTTTACCAATACCCTAATGCTCTATGTCCTCTGTTGATCTAAAGTTATCTTTCAAAACCCCAAAGAACTCACGTTTTCCTCCAGAAGCCTCCCATACAAAGCAGTTCTCCTTCCACTAAGATGTAAGCCATCCTTAGTGTAAAGCGCCCTCCTTTCATAAAAATTATCCTGCGAATCTATGAACTCAACCCCTTCACTACATAGCATCCTAACACTATCATTTAACCCTTTAAGCCCTGAATTCTTTGTAGGGTTAAGTTATGAATGCTTGTATTTGAAACGTTAGCAAGTTGTACCTTCAGTCCTTAAAGGGTTAAGGCTAAAATTCTACTTGTAAACTCCATGCTTTACCCCTATCCTTGGTAAAATGCCCACTACATAACACTTGCTCTGCCTATGTTTCAAAGTTTCTATCAATTCCCTGTACCTCTGTTTAACTTAAATTTACTATCTTTATCCTTGCTTAAGTCATTTATTACCTACATGAACTATAGTATTACCTTGAGTTACAGGCAACTTCTTCAATATCTCATTGACTTTAGAAATATTACCACCTGGAATACATATTCTTCTACGGGTTTTCCTTCCCTTATTGTGAAATTCATTGTCCTGATTCCTATTAATAGAGTCTCCAACCATGGTAAATTCACACTGTACTGCTTCATCTAAATTCCCTAGTATCTGAAACCTGTTACTAGTTGCTACAACATGATTACTATTCTCTCTAACCTTATTTCTTGACTGACCTTTGACTTTGTGCCATTCATCAGGCCTAACTTTACTTGGACCTACATCCTTATCACTAACACTTGGCTTAGGCTTAACTTTACTTGGACCTGCATCCATCTCTAACACTAGGGCTAGGCTTAACTTTACTTGGGCCTGCATCCCTGTCCCTAACACTAGGGCTAGGCTTAGGCTCAACCACACTACATCTTACATTAGTATTTCCTGCATTAGACTCAATTTCTGGCCTAACTGTTACATTAGTCTCACTAGCTACACTGATTATCAATCATAGGGCCAACTAACTTAGGCTCACTGGACTCTGAGCTAGCAGCTTTCTTAAACCTTGCCTTGAGCATGTCCCTAACCTCAGCTGAGCACTTATTGCAAAACCACAAAATATTTGGTGACTTCATACCCCTGCACATTTGTTCTGTAATTTTGATACAGGCTGAGTGATAGCAATCATCACAACTCTCACATGCTACATACAGCCTTAACCCCTTCCCTAACTTCCTTCTTACAAACCTTAGTCACAGTATAAAGTCATCTTAAATACTATTCTTTAACTCAGTTAAAAGCTTTATGGTTTAAGTTAAAATAGAAAAAAAAAAGCTAACAAAAATATCATGACAACCTAACCAATTGTCAAGGGCATACGGTTGACCAAGCTGGGCATTCAGTTAACCATATTAAAACTTGGTTGGGTTAAATTGCAGTTTTAGCACCCAACTTAAACAGCTGTAACTTTTTTATTATTTATTTGTGACAAATTTAGATTCAGTAAATATTTACTATTACACTGGTCTCTGGTAGAAAGTTTTAAAGGCTGGTTTTCAATGTGCTGAATTAAAAATTGATTTGTTAAAAAGTTATTGAAGCTTAAAACTTTCTACCTTTTTTACCTTTTTCTCAACCCTTTTCAACCCCTTTTTACCTTTTTTAACCTTTAACAGTTTAAACATTTTTACCGTTTTAACCTTTTTTTACCCCTTTTTTTTACCCCTTTTTTTTTACCCCTTTTTTTTTTACCCCCCAGTTTTTCACCCTTTTTTACCTGGGGGGCCCCCAGTGGGAACCAGAAGTTTTTGGGTGGGGAGAATCACAAAAATGAGTGGTTTCCGAGGATTTTGAAAGTCAGATTAATACAAAACACATCAAAAACCATAGGAAAAACATAAATTTCACCTTCAAAATTGGCTGAACCTAAAACAACCAAAGCAAACCTAACTTAATCCTTTCGATCATGAATTATGACATAGGGTAAAAAAGAAATTTGCCTTTATGTGTGGGTATATAAGAACCAATATGGTTTATTTTTCAGCTACCAAATTGGGTACCCAGTGACTGAAAGGGTTAAAACAACCTAACCTAACCCCTAACATTATCCAAAATTAAAAAAAAAAAAAAAAAAAATACCTTAATCATGTGAATTGCCAATCCGAGTCACAATGAGGACACTTCACCACTTGAGGAAGAACACTGTGTGCCCAAAGAAAAGCTGTAGCTTTTTCTGAATTTCCATAAAATTTGGCGAAACAGCGAAAATAATCAAAGGAGCACAGACCACAGGAAGCCATGTCCACTAACTGATTCAAATTAAAATCAGTGGAAGCACCATTTTTTTACCTTTTTCCTGTTAGAGAGTTTAAGCTTTAATAACTCTTTAACAAATCATTTGCGACGGAAATGAGTATCATTTTTGAATTCAGCACATTGAAAAACATTGAAAACCAGCTTTTAAAACTTTCTACTGGAGACTGGTATAATAGGGTGTTGTCAATTTTGTCAACTTTTTTCAAATCAATTTTGGTAGTGAAAATATAGTGTCTTTTCATGTTAAAACTTGAAATTGGCCAACCAAAATGAAATAAAATAACCCTTACCTACATCAATTTTACCTTAAACTTTCAGAAATTGACTCTTTTATTAAATAATAAGACATAAATTGATTAACTATTCATCTGTCACAGAATTATCCCACTGATCGCATATGGAGTGTTTTCAAGGTCATATAGTTGTTGTACAATGTACAAGTCACAACATGAATGGAACTGTCCCTCACTCTCGGTCCTCAGTTGCCTCTTAGATGTCATAGACAGTGGTTTGCTGTTATTGCTCTTGTACCTACTTCATAGTTATTCTACTAGATGAATACTACAATTTAACTGTAAGTATGGATTATTACAATTATTTATTATTATCATATTCTTCTGTCTAATTATGTTGTAATCCCATGAAATATTTTTTTATTGAATTTTAGAATATCGAATGACTAAACTTTGAAACATCGTAATTGATATAAAATACTTAAATGTTCTTCTTTCTTTTCAGATATTCCTAAGATGCCAAAATTGAAGACAAGAGGTCAGTCATCATGCCACTTGAGCCTGTTAGTTGGTACAGGCAAGGAGCTTCCCCGTATCAGAACTACCAACAGTGCGAGACATGCTGAGACTAGGGTTACTCCTTCGTGAACAAAATACAAAGGATAGAAGGAACGACACAGAGAAAGAGCTCATAAGGGACATGATTTCCCCCTCGCATCAGGGAAAAAGCTGTGTGTTTCAAACCACCTGTACTCAATCAGTATAGAACTATTGAGCTAAAATTAACAAAGCTGTGGCACAAAGCAGTTGAGACATCACTTGGTAAAGGAAAACTGGCAAAGAAAAATAAATTTCTGCACACACTTGATACTCTTCTTGACATTTTTAACTGCCAGTGTCCCATAGAGTTGTGTTCTGAAGCCAATTGTTCTCCCTCATGCAGAAGAGAACCTCACCAATCCTTTGTCTTCATCTAGGGCACATGATGAATCAAGTTCTCAAAGTCAAAATCACACGAATGGCACGTCATAATTCTATCACAAACACCACTAAACCGAATCCAATTAGAAAAAAAATAGAAGAAAACCCAACCAACTAATTAAGTCGCAGAGTCGCGAAATAATAGCCCAATCAGGGAAAATATTTTATGAAAAAAGTACATTATAGCCAAAATAGAAAATATATTTTATTAAAAAAAGTACATTTGAACAAATTTGCACAACATAAGATATATATTTTCTTAGTCAGTTCTGAATGGCAATTCAATATATTGTACTGTTTTAACTGTGTGTGAGCGGGTTAAAATACGAATATTAACCCTAACTTTGCTCACAGATTCCTTTAAGCCTTAAAGGAAGTTCTGCAATGTTTTAGTTCCATATCCCTTGTGGTTCTGTCACTAGGGCTCCAAGAGCATGGGCTACTTTGTCCATCACATTGAGTGCCAAATTATTTGTGCCATTTTTAGCTAGTCAGCATTCCACAGTAACAAATCCTTCTGCTCTGAAAATTTGCTCCTAGGGTCAAAATTTACTGTAGATTTCAAAACTCACAGTACTAGAGCTCTAGGAAGTATAGATTTTCCATAAAATATCCCCAAAGTAGGCTTCAAGTTACATTTTGATTCCTGGGAAGCCACTTTTAGAAAATTATAGCTCTGGATCTACTTGACTCTGTGAGCTTTTGTTAGAAAGCAAGAAAGTACTGCCCATATGCTACAAAATGTTTCAATCTGGATCTTCCTACCTGTTCTAGTTGCTGAGATATAAGGCATCAAAAATGGCCAAAATTAATTTATGTGGCAAAAACATCCCATCTTTAAAGCTCAAAATGATCATGTGGGACAGCTCGCACCATACTCTAACAAAAACCAATGAAAAGAGTATGTCCTGAAATACAGGGTGAGTCAAAAGTAGCGCCCGATTTCTGTTTTTTTGGCTGTAGATTCTTTCTGGGAAGTCATGTTAATAATTGTCTTGCAGATTATTAATTTTCTTAGTTTATTTATTTTTGTTTTTGTTTTGCAGGTTATTGCTGAGAGTTTGGAAAGTTACGGAATTTGCACCAAATTGAACCATGAATTACCTTTCAATGAATCAACGCATTGCGGCCGTGAAACATTACTACAAATGTAATGAACAACCAACGATGGCGGCACGCCGTTTGGCACAGGAATTCGATATTAACCCACCCCAGGGAAGAAACATACGATTGATTGTTGAGAAATTTGAAGCAACAGGGTCGGTAGCCACTGCAAAGAAGTCCGGTCATCCGAAAATGGCAACGAATGTAGCTAAGGCCGAAGAAGCCATCAGGAGACTGGAACAAAGTCCGCAAAAGTCAACTTGCCGTTTATCTGCAGAGTTGGAAGTGAGCCAATCAAGTGTTATCCGTATCCTTCACCAGAAAAAATGGAAACCTTACATTCCACGCTTACTGCATGCCCTTCATGATGGAGATGACGACTGCCATCTTCAATTTTGCGAAGAGTTCTTAGCTAAACTTGACGAAGAGGACACAATGCTAGACAACATCTGGTGGTCAGATGAGGCATGTTTTAAGCTTAACGGCACAATTAACAGACACAATTGTGTCTACTGGGCTGCGGAGAACCCAAGAGTGACAGTTGAGAAGGAGGTAAATTTACCAGGCGTGACAGTTTGGGCAGCCATATCTCCATTAGGGATAATTGGACCCTTTTTCTTTGAGGGATCTGTCACTGCAGAAATTTACCTGGATATGCTGCAAACCTTCTTTTGGCCCAGGGTACAAGATCAGGACTGTTATTTCCAGCAAGATGGAGCTCCACCTCATTATGGACATCATGTTCGTCAGTGGCTTGATGAAAACTTTCCTGGAAAGTGGATCGGCCGCCGCAGTCCGATCGAGTGGCTGGCACGCTCCCCAGACCTTACACCTCCAGATTTCTTTCTTTGGGGGCTCATGAAAGACCTTGTTTATCGTGAAAAGCCTCGTACCATTCAGGAATTGAAGGCTCAAATCACTGCAAAGTTTGAGGAAATTGATATCGAACTCTGCAGGCGTGTGTGCCACTCTGTGCCTGCTCGGCTGCAATTGTGCATCGATCACGAGGGAGGGCACTTTGAAAATTGCAAGTAAAACAGCTTGGTACAGTTCCGTAATAATTTTCCCCCGAATAAATGGTTAGATAAACATGTCATTCATTTATTTCTACCTTCGTGTACACTGTAATACAAATGGCAAACAAACAATCAACTGACAGAAATCGGGCGCTACTTTTGACTCACCCTGTACTAGGGCCTAGTTTTTTATTTTGGTGTCTTGCTTTTTTGTAGGCTAGTAGAGCTTTGAAATTTTGTTCCGTGTGATGTTTCTAGCATTATATTTGTTAATTTATTTGCACTCCTGCGTTGGTCCATGGTGGCTAAGCCACTGCCAATTTCTCTAATTGATAACTATTAAAGATAATTTATTAATACAAAGGAGTCTGCTTCAGTTTTTTGAGAAATTGACAACCCCATCGCAAGGGGCCATGCCTGATAGCCGTGCAGGTCCAGTCACAGGTCCCACCCATCCACCAACTCATCTTTCCTTGACTTTCTAACTGGATCCAGAACTGTGCAACTCCTTTTCAAAGCTTTCAAACAAATTTTCTATAGTAGACAAGGTATTCCCTGGCAGCATGTACCCTCTTCCCATGACACTTAGTGTAGGAGCAGGAATAGTTGTCAAGATATGCTGCTCTGGAATCCAACAAGTGTCTTTTCTAGATGGCCACTGAAACTGTCGTGCTGGCCCATGAGGGTGCATAAATGTAATTAATGCATCTTTTTCTTCCTCACAGACTTCACAAATGTTTCCAAGCCACCACAAATCATCATAAATGCATGCCACATATTGGCCTGGTTGCAGTTTCAACTGTTGTTGATCATTGTCACTGACTCACTGTATATTCCAACATTGGCCACAAAATAACATGTACATCTTGAAACTCGGCTAACTTGAATCTGTTTATCATTTACTGGAACAAAATGATGATTTTCTCGAGTTCCAGCTACTGTATGCCCATGATTAAATCTTATTTCCTGTGCTTCTCTCTCTGCTTCTATTTCATCAGTTGAAACAAAAAAGAATGTAATTCCATGCACATCTTTTTGGCAAAATTCAAAGAGATCAGTAGGTGTGAGAATCTGACCAGTTACTGGTCTTTGCAAGCTGGCACGAGCTGCCAATCTTTTCACAGTGCCCCCTATACCATCACATGCTGATTTTCCATGGCTGGTAGCAAAAAAGTTCCATTCTGCTGTCATCCCACCAAAATCTTTGCTGTGCCAACAAAGGTTCATGAAATTTTTGTAGTTTTTGTACTGGCCTGCAGCACCATCACTGAAGTACAGTAATGAATGTGCTTGATTACTTCAAAATTTTCTTTCAGAAATCCAATCAACTTCTTCAGAAAGACATGTACTGCAACAGTATCATGCTTCAGACAGTTACTGATGACACAAACACATTCACTTCTAATTTCATCTGAAACTTTGTGATACATTACAAAAGGATGCACTGTTGCTTGGCTGTTGTCCCAGTGAAAACCTTGCGCTGCATCTTGTACCACAAAAGAATAGTTCTCTGCAAAATCCATTAAGATTATTGCTTCTTCAGGTTTTATTTTCTCCTTTAGGGACTTCAGGTGAGCACTTTGGTGATTTGAAATGTAATGATGACCACAAAGGAAGATAATTTTTGAAGTCATTCTGTGATAAAATCCTCTACTGACAACTGTTTCATAATCAAGGTGTCCCTGTCAGTGTGAACCCATTGTTTATTCAATAATTTCTTGTGGATCCATTTCTGCTTGTTCTGTGAAAATAGCTGAAAGGTGATCTTCTAGTGCTGGCACTCCAGGGCACAGTTCACACCGTTATAGCATACAGTCTTTTGACTCCAAATTGCAAACACATTTTTGCATCAGCGTTTTGTAATCCTCATGAATATCAGCTCCAGCCAACATCAGTTTCATATTTTGGCGAATTGTACATACACAAACACTGTGTACCCTGCTACACCAACTGTCACACACCACTTTGGTCAAATTCACAGAACTTAGAGAAGCCAATTTCAGGGCCATTTCGATCTTTGTAAGCAATGTGCATTTCTTTCAAATTGCTGAGCAGCAGTCTTTTTTGTTTTTGAAGCTTTTTTCCATCAATCCTGACAGACACCCAATTTTTCTTCCCTGGGCACATCTGGCTGAATTCATCATCTTCATAAAACTTTTGAACTTTTACTACTACTTCCTCAGGCAGTGTTTTTCCTTTCTTTTTTCCTGGTATTGCAAGAATACCTGACTCTGCTTTCAACTTCCTGGCTGTTTTAACCATTCAAAGAGAAACTCCAAATTCTTCTGCTGTTTGTTTTATAGACCAGCTGTTAGGCTCCAGAGTTAGAATCTGCAGTTTCCTTTCTTTGTCTGATAATTCCATTTGGCTTTTCAATTCTTCCAACAGTATTTCATAATCTTTGCAATTTCTGCACCTCTGCTGACTTGTGCTAGCTTCCATTTCACCCACATCAATTCCTGTAAGAGCTGCCATTTTCTGACCAATAGCTTCTTGTGCTTGTCTTGTCTTTCTTTTGACATATCCTGGTAAATCTCTCTCGCTCACTTTTTGTGGCTTTACAGGGGAAATGTCAAGTGCTGAACAGCTGGTGTCTAGTTTCTGCTTTTGTACTTCTGGTGGATCAAATGATTCACTTGATGATGTTGAACTGATTCTTTGTATTTCAGCCCTCTGTTTCCTGCAATCAGGACAAAGTTTCTGTCCAGGCTTGATGTCTTTGCCAGTCTCTTCCTTCAACAGTTGAGCTGTTGCAATGTCAATTACCCGAAGTGATTTTTTGGGTAATGTTGATTTGATATTCAAATGGGTTGCAACAGTGCTTCTGCAGACTCTCATATCTGGTCAAAAGAAGCTGTTTGTGGTGCAAGTATATGCATGCATCTTCCTTAAATTGGACTACTTCTATTCCTGTTTGAAGAAAAAGTAGTTGTCTTTCCTGAACTGTCAGCTCTGTGAGCAGTTTCAAACCACATTTTCTGGAATATATTTTCAGGTGACACACTGTTCCCTCTTTATTTCCAATAGTACAAGCTTCCAGTTTTCTTTGTTTCCATGGGTTCTCCCACATGAACACTACTAGTATCCAGGGCTGTGGAGTCGGTGATAAAATTTGCCGACTCCAACCCCGACTCCAAAAATTTTAACACTCCGACTCCAGAAATCTGACTTGCATAATTACGACTCCGACTCCGATGGAATGTTAAGGCCAAATTGATTATGATTAGTTTTATTAGGCCAATGGAGATTCATAAACAAGGCATTTCGTCACCACCACATGACTCATCAGGGTACTTAGTGGCTATAACTATGCCTTAATGTTTTTATTTCTCTTATTCAAAAATTACAATAAATCCCAAAATACAAACTGATTGAAGCTTAAACAAAATAAGATTATTATTGGTTTAGCAAATTAATATGATGTTTTTGTATTATTATAAACATCCGTAACAAAATGTACTAACCTAAACTGAATTTGTTTTTAAAAAAAGGATCGCTTCCATTAAATCTTCTTTCAGTGATGCTTATCAAAATTATCAAATTGAAATCTAAAAATCTGAAAAAGATTTATGGTGCTAGTACAAAATTTTTAAATTTCCTTATTATTAATTATGTTAATTAATTAATTATAATCCTTATTAATTATAAGCAACTATATTTATATATTATTTATGTTTATATATTTATATATTATATATTAAAACATTAGGTTAAATCTATTTTATTCATAAAATTGAGCTAGGCCTAGGCTGCTATGGTTATAATTGAAGGATTTGCACTGACTCTGACTCCGACTCCATCCAACTATGCACTTCCGACTCCACTCAAAATTGACCGACTCCACTCAAAATTGACCGACTCCACTCAAAATTGACCGACTCCACTCAAAATTGACCGACTCCACTCAAAATTGACCGACTCCACTCAAAATTGACCGACTCCACTCAAAATTGACCGACTCCACTCAAAATTGACCGACTCCACTCAAAATTGACCGACTCCACTCAAAATTGACCGACTCCACTCAAAATTGACCGACTCCACTCAAAATTGACCGACTCCACTCAAAATTGACCGACTCCACTCAAAATTGACCGACTCCACTCAAAATTGACCGACTCCACTCAAAATTGACCGACTCCACTCAAAATTGACCGACTCCACTCAAAATTGACCGACTCCACTCAAAATTGACCGACTCCACTCAAAATTGACCGACTCCACTCAAAATTGACCGACTCCACTCAAAATTGACCGACTCCACTCAAAATTGACCGACTCCACTCAAAATTGACCGACTCCACTCAAAATTGACCGACTCCACTCAAAATTGACCGACTCCACTCAAAATTGACCGACTCCACTCAAAATTGACCGACTCCACTCAAAATTGACCGACTCCACTCAAAATTGACCGACTCCACTCAAAATTGACCGACTCCACTCAAAATTGACCGACTCCACTCAAAATTGACCGACTCCACTCAAAATTGACCGACTCCACTCAAAATTGACCGACTCCACTCAAAATTGACCGACTCCACTCAAAATTGACCGACTCCACTCAAAATTGACCGACTCCACTCAAAATTGACCGACTCCACTCAAAATTGACCGACTCCACTCAAAATTGACCGACTCCACTCAAAATTGACCGACTCCACTCAAAATTGACCGACTCCACTCAAAATTGACCGACTCCACTCAAAATTGACCGACTCCACTCAAAATTGACCGACTCCACTCAAAATTGACCGACTCCACTCAAAATTGACCGACTCCACTCAAAATTGACCGACTCCACTCAAAATTGACCGACTCCACTCAAAATTGACCGACTCCACTCAAAATTGACCGACTCCACTCAAAATTGACCGACTCCACTCAAAATTGACCGACTCCACTCAAAATTGACCGACTCCACTCAAAATTGACCGACTCCACTCAAAATTGACCGACTCCACTCAAAATTGACCGACTCCACACTCAAAATTGACCGACTCCACTCAAAATTGACCGACTCCACTCAAAATTGACCGACTCCACTCAAAATTGACCGACTCCACTCAAAATTGACCGACTCCACTCAAAATTGACCGACTCCACTCAAAATTGACCGACTCCACTCAAAATTGACCGACTCCACTCAAAATTGACCGACTCCACTCAAAATTGACCGACTCCACTCAAAATTGACCGACTCCACTCAAAATTGACCGACTCCACTCAAAATTGACCGACTCCACTCAAAATTGACCGACTCCACTCAAAATTGACCGACTCCACTCAAAATTGACCGACTCCACTCAAAATTGACCGACTCCACTCAAATTGACGACGACTCCACTCAAAATTGACCGACTCCACTCAAAATTGACCGACTCCACTCAAAATTGACCGACTCCACTCAAAATTGACCGACTCCACTCAAAATTGACCGACTCCACTCAAAATTGACCGACTCCACTCAAAATTGACCGACTCCACTCAAAATTGACCGACTCCACTCAAAATTGACCGACTCCACTCAAAATTGACCGACTCCACTCAAAATTGACCGACTCCACTCAAAATTGACCGACTCCACTCAAAATTGACCGACTCCACTCAAAATTGACCGACTCCACTCAAAATTGACCGACTCCACTCAAAATTGACCGACTCCACTCAAAATTGACCGACTCCACTCAAAATTGACCGACTCCACTCAAAATTGACCGACTCCACTCAAAATTGACCGACTCCACTCAAAATTGACCGACTCCACTCAAAATTGACCGACTCCACTCAAAATTGACCGACTCCACTCAAAATTGACCGACTCCACTCAAAATTGACCGACTCCACTCAAAATTGACCGACTCCACTCAAAATTGACCGACTCCACTCAAAATTGACCGACTCCACTCAAAATTGACCGACTCCACTCAAAATTGACCGACTCCACTCAAAATTGACCGACTCCACTCAAAATTGACCGACTCCACTCAAAATTGACCGACTCCACTCAAAATTGACCGACTCCACTCAAAATTGACCGACTCCACTCAAAATTGACCGACTCCACTCAAAATTGACCGACTCCACTCAAAATTGACCGACTCCACTCAAAATTGACCGACTCCACTCAAAATTGACCGACTCCACTCAAAATTGACCGACTCCACTCAAAATTGACCGACTCCACTCAAAATTGACCGACTCCACTCAAAATTGACCGACTCCACTCAAAATTGACCGACTCCACTCAAAATTGACCGACTCCACTCAAAATTGACCGACTCCACTCAAAATTGACCGACTCCACTCAAAATTGACCGACTCCACTCAAAATTGACCGACTCCACTCAAAATTGACCGACTCCACTCAAAATTGACCGACTCCACTCAAAATTGACCGACTCCACTCAAAATTGACCGACTCCACTCAAAATTGACCGACTCCACTCAAAATTGACCGACTCCACTCAAAATTGACCGACTCCACTCAAAATTGACCGACTCCACTCAAAATTGACCGACTCCACTCAAAATTGACCGACTCCACTCAAAATTGACCGACTCCACTCAAAATTGACCGACTCCACTCAAAATTGACCGACTCCACAGCCCTGCTAGTATCTGATGATTTGGCCATTTTCAATTTTGATCTGAAAACAATAATAGTCATGTATTACATGTTGTTGAACATAAATAAAAATATTATGTATAGCATAGCACCTAGTCCTGGACTATATAATCGGTAATAAGAACAAAAGAAAAATAAAACATTGTGTCAATGAAATAATAATTATAATGTTAGAAACATCACACGGAACAAAATTTCAAAGCTCTACTAGACCTACAAAAAAGCAAGACACCAAAATAAAAAACTAGGCCCTGGTATTTCAGGACATGCTCTTTTCATTGGTTTTTGTTAGAGTATGGTGCGAGCTGTTCCACATGATCATTTTGAGCTTTAAAGATAGGACATTTTTGTCACATAAATTAATTTTGGCCATTTTTGATGCCTTATATCTCAGCAACTAGAACAGGTAGGAAGATCCAGATTGAAACATTTTGTAGCATATGGGCAGTACTTTCTTGCTTTCTAACAAAAGCTCAGAGTCAAGTAGATCCAGAGCTATAATTTCCTAAAAGTGGCTTCCCAGGAATCAAAATGTAATTAGAAGCCTACTTTGGGGATATTTTATGGAAAATCTATACTTCCTAGAGCTGTAGTAATGTGAGTTTTGAAATCTACAGTAAGTTTTGACCCTAGGAGCAAATTTTCAGAGCAGAAGGATTTGTTACTGTGGAATGCTGACTAGCTAAAAATGGCACAAATAATTCGGTGCTCACTGTGATGGACAAAGTAGCCCATGCTCTTGGAGCCCAAGTGACAGAACCACAAGAGATATGGAACTAACACTTTGCAGAACTTCCTTTAAGGCTTAAAGAAATCTGTGAGCAAAGTTAGAACAAAATCTGACATGGTGAGGTGGGGCACTTCCAGAATTGGTCTACTTGACGTGGAATGACCCCAAATCAAAATGATTCAACCTATGTCCAATCCAAATATCTTGCATGGTATTAAAATTGCCTACTCTTTCCATCCAAACGAGATCAAATTAGTGGAGCCATAAAAGTTTTTAGTACAGTATATTATACTTACCCAGTTGATGCTTGTACTTCTAAGTTACTGTCATACAAGTTTAAGTGTGTATATATTCTTTCTAGTACTTAGTCACAGTTTGCAGGCTTCAGTTGAGAAATTTGTATAGGTAATTGCAAAAAGGGCCTTTAATGCAAAAACCTAATACATAGTAGGGCTGGCCTTTGGCCTGAATGACAGCCTTCAACCCTCCTTGGCATACTTTCAACCAACTTCTGGTACGTGTCTATTGGAATGCCCCTCCATTCCTCTTGCAAAGCTGCTCCTAGAGATGGTTTGGAAGAAGGCTGATTTGGCCGAAGTCTGATGTGGCACTGCAATTCTTCCCAAAGGTGTTCAGTGGGGTTAAGGTCTGGACTCTGAGCCAGCCAGTCCAACTTCTCAACATTGTTATCCATAAACCAGTCCTGTATGCACTTTGCAGTATGACATGGAGCATTGTCATGCTGATACTGTCAGGGCCCATTACCATAGTCTACTTACTGCCAGAGCATAGGGAATGCAGAATTATCCAAAATATCCAGATATGTCTTGGACTTCATGGTTTTTGGCGTGACAACTAATGGACCAAGTCCCATCCAGCTGAAACAGCCCCATACCATCACAGAACCTCCACCGAACTTTACAGTCGGGATGATACAGTCCCATAAGAAGTGTTCTCCAGGCAATTGCCACACCCACACATGTCCATCAGAATGAAACAATGTGTAGAGTGATTCATCACTTCATACCACTCTCTGCCACTGCTCTAAAGTCTGTGAACATCAAGCATAACACCATTCCAATCAGCATTCTGCATTTGTGGCAGTGATAGGGGCCTTGTGCGCAGCTGCCCTGCCATGAAATTGAAGTCTATGCAGCTCCCTATGAACAGTTGATGTGCTGACAGATGTTTCCATGGCCTGTTGCACCTCTGCTGTGATGTTTGCCGCAGATGACATGCGTGAGGTACAAACAGTCTTCCGTAAGGCTTTTCAACCATGTTCCATGAGTTTGTGAGGCTATCCAGACTGTTTTTTTGTTGTAGTGGCACCTTCAGCCTTCCATCTTTGAATAACATCTGCTATGTACAGTAGATTTCGGAATGTTCAGATGGCTTGCAGTTGCATGCACAGAAAGGTTACTGATGTGGCATCCAACCACCATCCCACATTGAAAGTCTGTAAGTTCTGCTCCACGTGGCATACTGGCATCTAATCCACTGCTACTGCCCAGGCAGACATACAGGCTTTATATTGAGGACCTTCCAAGCCATTGAGCATGCCCTAGTCCACAATACATATTTGTGGCTGGGTGTCTGAATACTTTTGGTAATACAGGTAGGTTCCATTATACGAGCATTCATAATATGAGAAACTGATGATATGAGGTTAACATTTATAGGACTTTTCCATTATACAACTCCAATCTTACAAGAATCTCACGAGAAGGCAGAAGGAAATTCAAAATGTGCGGCCAACCCAGGCGCACATGGCTAGCTGTGACACAGTCTGTCCAGGACCTACATCTCCAGGGAGAAGTCTGTGCCCAGGTTTAAGGCCAGGAAGGACTGCCTCACTCTGCTTCTTGGGGGCAATGCAGAAGGAGGAGAAGCAAGAACCCTGAGGGAGGAGCTTTGCTTGTGATGGAGTTCACAGCCAAGAGCTTGAGTGACAATTGATGGTGGTGGCATGCTTAGCTGAACTGGCAGTAGACAGCGATCCACAGCAGGAGAGGGCTTTGGACTTCAAGGCCAAACTATTGGACTTGCTGGGTGGATATGAGGAGCTTTACTGGCAGAAGAAGGCTAAGGTGGCACAGACAATACTCCACCGATTCTTCCCGCCCAAGCCTTCCCCTCCACCTTCACTTACATCTTCAGAACCACAGCCCTCCACTAGCCGAGGTAGTTTGGTGCTGATATTTGTCTCCTATCTCCAAGGGCAAATAAGTGTACATACTTGTAATACAAGTAATGTACATAATAATACAAGTAAGTGTACATAACAGGGTTGGTAAAAAAAACATTTTTTTGAAAAAAAACAAAACCATTGGTTTTTAATATACAGCCTGTAGGCTTATATATATATATAATTTATAAATTGAGGAAATTGAAAACTTTTAGTATTTCTCATATAATTTAATTGCTGACAATTAGAAAAAAGAAAGAAATCAATAGTTTAACCATAAACTAAATAAAATAAACATTTAACTTCACTTTGTGCATATAGCTAAACAAATATTAAAAAAATAAAAATCCTTTAATGTATGGTACGGTACTGAATAGAAAAATAAACAAAAGAAAAATATATTGTTCTTTGGCCTTTAAGTTTATAGATATAACCTCTAAATTTATTTCACATTAGCTATTTGTTAAAACATTTATAAATAAATACAAGTTTAGAAGCTTTATGAACTCCTAATTTATTCCTTAATTTGGACTGTACCAGTCCAAAAGCAGAGAAGATTCTTTCAACTGCAGCATGAGATGACAGTTATGAACATTGATGCATTGTTCTGCACATCTTCAGACAGTTCCCTGATATTTTTTTTTTTAACCATGGTTTAAACCAAACAACTCTGGACTACATAATAATGCAAGTAAGTATACATACTCATATGCTATTTCGTATATATATATATATTATATATATATATTAATATATATATACACACACACACACACACAGTATATATATATATTTTGTATAATTTCAGGAACCAAACCCCTTTTTCCCCCTAGATTATGTAGTTTGTTATATGAGAATTTGCTATATAAGTGGGTTGGAGGAACATAACTGCTCGTATCATCGAGACCTACCTGTAGAGTGTATTATGTTTAATGAGTATGTTGAATCCATGTGCTGTAATCTGTATACCAAAGCTGGGCACTTGCGTTTTTTTTTGCGGTACTGCGGTACCACCGCACTACCAAACTGGTACCGCATAACGCAGTACCGCAAAGGATCGCTGAAAGTACAGCCTGTACTTTCAGCGATCCTTTGCGGTACTGCGTTATGCGGTACCGGTTTGGTAGTGCGGTGGTACCGCAGTACCGCAAAAAAAACCGCAAGTGCCCAGCTTTGCTGTATACATTTTAGAACAAAAATAAATTGCAGTTGCTAATAATTCAATTGTTTCATTCATGAAACAAATTTACAATTAAATAAGTACTGGTAGTTACATATAAGGCAGCACACTTTTCAGGAAAAAAATTAAATTTAACACTTTCCTGCTGTAGGGGCGCAAATGAGACCATCAAATTTTGAGATTTTAGTCACACTAGAGATATAACAAAAGTTTTATTTTGGCATGAAAAGTAAATGAAAATCAGGCATGAAAAGGTTAAATGCAGGTGACAAATCATTATGAAAATGAAAATATAATTTTTTCAGTGAAGTTATCACTATTAAAATCTTAAAACACATAGTTTACACCTAAATACACAGCAATTTCTTAAATGTCACTTATACAGATAGAGTTTGGGCTTAATCTGATATGAAAATTTTAAAAAAATCCATTGAGGTGTGTAGATAAATCCCCCTTTAATAATACAAATTGTCATAAACTTTTTTACTCCTCAACTAAGCTGCTATCCATGTCTATACTCATTTAATATTTGACAAATTACCTTTCAAATGCAATTTGAATTATTATTCTATCCCAGTTAGGGGCTAAGATATAGTAATTTGTAACTTGGGGGTCCCTGAGAACCCCCTAAAGTTGGAAGGACCATAACTTTTGAACCGTAAGTCCGATCAATCCGAAACTTGAAATTTCAGGTTTTTGGTATAGGCAATGCTATAGAACAAATTATAGGAAAAATTGGAAGGGGTGTGGTGTAAAATTTCATTTTTTTTTGCATGATCTGGCCTGGAATTACCCGACTGAAGTTTAAGTATTTTTGTAGATTATGTCTACAAGTCTGCTTTCTAATTTTCATATTATGCCCTTATGTTATTCCATCAGCCTCTAATGAGAAAAAGTTACTTGCATTTAAAGCAGTGGTGCACAAACTTTTTTGATGTGAGGGCCAAGCGAAGAAAATAACTAAATGTATTAGCCTACTTACTTTCCATCTAAGTCATAAATTGGGTCACTTTTATATTCTAACTTTTTCATTGAATTGAAAAGACCCGTGGAGCCACTGAAAGACCTGTGGGGGACACATTTGGCCCGCGGGCCAGGGTTTGTGCATCACTGATTTAAAGTGTCTAAACCTGAAAACATTTTGAACATCTGTATCATATCTCCCCTCATACAATATCTTTCAAAACTAAACATACCCAGTGCCTTTAATCTTTCCCTGTAACCCAGTTATGAAAAAACTTTATAGAGCCATGGGTTGATTGCCTGTTACCCTCATCTGTTGGACATTTTCAGCAGATTACATTGGAGTTAATGACAAAAGCCCTATATTTTTTTCATTATCTACAGGGTGATTCAAAAGTCAGGTTACATAGGGCTTTTCTGTTTCTTTGAAGGTAAATGAGTTATGAAATGTTATCGAAGGAGGAGCGTATTGATGTGATATTCCTATCTGGCTCGTTGAGCTACAGAGACGTCGCAGCGGACATATTGAACATGTGATGTTACTATTCCCCTGTATCATTACATAATACAGTATTTCCCTATGTAACCTGACTTTTGAATCACCCTGTAGAGAGTTATATATGTAGGTTTTCAAAGGACCTCTTTATGTTTATTTGCCTTTGGTGTTTGCACTGCTTAATGGTAAAGAAAGAAATTACCTTACCTTATTATTTCATTGGGCCTTGCTTCTGTTTCGATGTAGGGCCATGGTACGATGGAGTTACACAATGAGTTGATTTGATGTAATTAATATAAGCAGTCACTACACTTAAATACCTGAAGGAATAGGCCTATCCTTTTCATTGTTATTAGGTTTTATATTATGAGGAATTCACTCAGAACTTATAGGAAGATAAAGTACATCTTCCTTGCTTAAAGCATCGTTGTAACATAAGCAAGCTCTGAGCGAGCCACTCATATAATCATTAGGAATCTGCTGATTCTTAAAAGTTCATTGACTCTTCTCTTGATGTAATTTTCATGTGTCAGCATTGGAAAATTTTGAACACAAAATAATAAATTTCTCTTGTGGTTGGGTGGGCCCAATGCCTCCATATTGGGTTCTATGTATGTATGGCAATTATTTTCATTCCCAATAGGCTATGTCGCCAATCCCGAGGCAATTTTATAGATATTTAATTCAATTAATTAATAATTTATATTTAATTATGAAATAAAGGTATCACATACGATACCATGTTGTAAGCGTGTATAGTTTTTCCATACCAGTCTTCTTAGGTTAGGGGATAAGTTTGGTTTTCCTACATTGCACACCTTCAAGCATATCAATAGCATGTTTAAGGTGAGGGGACCAAGCTTGAATGCAGTATTTTAAGTGATGCCTAAGTTCCTAACATAAGAATTATATAATTTACAGATGACTTCTTTACTCTTGTAATTAACATTCCTCTTAATAATACCTAGCATTTTATTTCTGTTAATAAGCAGTAAATGCCATGACCTGCATTTCTTGCAAGAAATATATTTTTCTAGTGTAATTTGATGTTTTATTCAAATCTAAACTTCATTTGTTGTGGAAATTTCTTAAAATATGTACTTTGCATATGTACTTTATTCATGATGCACTCATTCCTTCAGCAAATTCCCCTTTTATATCCACCACCAGAATAATGAATATAAAGTTAGTAATTCTATAGGTAATTTTACACTGTTAGGTTAGGTTCCCTTTTGAAATATTTGTACTACAAATGAAGCTTAGATTTGAATAAAGCACATCAAATTATCCACTCATCTCATAAGTAATGTTTTTTTTTACCTTTATTTCCAAATGAAAATAAAACTGTAAAAATAAATTTTAATCAATTGTATATTTTCCTTCATTTTCTATGACTCTCTGCCACCTCTCTACAAGCATTCCAATTCCATGTTGATAAAATTTGTTTGGTTTACAAGCAAAAAAAATTCAGAGAGGGCAATGTTGATGGAGTCAAAACTTTCAAGTTCTTTCCTGTCAAGATAGTTTTGAAGACTTCTGAATAGGTGGTAATCTGATAGTGCAAGGTCTGGTGAATACAGAGGATATGGAATTTTTTCCCAACAAAGCTGTTCAATTTTGGCAGTGGTGATTCAAGCAGTATATGGATGTGCATTGTCCTGTTGAAACACAACACCCTTGCCATTGGCCAAAGGATGACGGTGTTTGCAATGTAGCACTCAATCTTTGAAGTTGCTGACAGTAGACACTGGTTGTAGTGGTTTGATTGTGCTGCAACAGTTCCAAATAGACAACTCCTTGAATATCCCACTAAACGCACAGCAAAACCTTGCTGGTGTGCAGATGTCCTCTTGGCTGCAGTGTAGCAGATTCTCCAGCACTAACCCACTGCCGATGACATTTAATATTGTGATAAAGCACCCATTTTTCATCCCCATTAATGAGTTGATTCAGAAATGGTGCTTGAAGCTGCTGAGAACACAATGAAGAGCAAATGTTCACATGATCTCTACAGTTGTCTAGTGACACTGTATGGGGAACCCAATTCCCAAGTTTTGACACTTTTCCCCAGTTGTTGCAGGTGGTGGTGAACTGTGGAACTGGTTGAATTTAGTCGCTGGGCAAGTTCTTTAATAGCTACAGCAGGATTTTCTTCATGTAGCTATCAGATGGTCATCATTGAACTCAACAGGTTGGCCCGAGCATGCTTCATCAGTTAAGCTATAGTCACCAGATCTAAACTTCTGGAACCATTGTTGACATTTCCTTACATTTAAACTTTCCTCCCCATAAATATCCTGAATATTTTTTGTGGCTGCAGTCATGTTATTTCCTTTTCTAAACTCATAAAGCATTATATGCCTAATGTGTTCCTCTGACACCTCCATCTTATCCATAAGGGTGAAATAAAAGAAGATTGTTAACATGATGAAACTTCACTTAGACTGAGAAGTAACATGTCTAAACACCAGGGTTGCCACTGAAGTTTTTCATATTGTACCAAATGAAGATAGTAAAATGAACCAAATTTTAATAAACTTGTACCAAATATTTAAAATGTACAGAAACAACGTACCTTTATTAAAACTGAGCCATTTCCATGTCTTCTAAGCGTTCATTCAAACGCCATGTCTTATTTGTTACACTATCAACCAGATTCTGAGAGGGCTGCCATGATTTACATTCACAAGTTTCTAATAAATTTTTGCTGTGAAGTAACCCATTGAGGGTGTGTGTTTTGAGTCGAGACCTATTTTTTGTTTTGTTTGTTACTTGGGAAAATATTCTCTCAGCAGCGGCAGATGAATGGGGCAAAGACATTAGATTAAGCATTAATTTTGATAAAGCTGGGAATCGAGGTTGGTCACCACATTTTCCCATGGACACTGCATACCAAAATTTTTCCGGTTCCTTAACCTTGTCAGATGAAAGTTGCATATCATAAACGATTAGTTCTCGTTTTGCATCCAATTTTCAATTGGTGCTAGATTTGAATTGTACCTAAAAAGCAAATTAGGAAAGATATGCACCTAAGTGCCTGGTATATTCGTTTCTGTATAAAATCGAAGTGATTAGTACTTCATTCAATAAAATGTTCAAATTGTACCAAATTTTAGGAAGGTTGTACCAAATGTACCAGATAGGGTCGAATGAACCAGATTTGGTACAATTGTACCAACTTCGGCAACCCTGCTAAACACACAAAAATTTGAGTTTTCCACAATATACACACAAACATGTGCAAACATGACATGAGTTTAGCAATGCAAAAAAATGACATATAGGATGACCTGATACACTATCCGTCTAAAAATTTTAATCTGTCTAACATCCTCTAACCAGTTTCCTTGTGTCTTGTAACTAAAGTTTTCATTATTTCTACCAAAATGGATGACTTTGCATTTTTGAACATTGAATTCCATTTGTCATTTACTAGCCCAAGCAACTAATCTATCAAGATCTTTTTGTATTTTATAAGAATTTTCTATATACAGTTGTCCCTTGACATTCGCAAACTTAACATTCGTGACTTTGACTATCCGCGAGGTCCTCCATTATTGTGTTCATCATCGTGTGTTTGGTGAGAAGATCGTTGATGACATTGTGAGCATTGCAAAGCAAGTTGGTGGTGAGGGCTTTGCCAACATGGAGGTGGATGAGGTGGAGGAGTTAATCGATGCGAATGCAGCAGAGCTCACCGATGAGGACTTGCGTGAATTGACGAAATCAGCTGATGAAGAGGAAGATGATGATGAAGCAGAAGAAGTGATTCCCCAACTGAGGCTGACACTGGACAATTTAGCTGAAGGATTTCGCATGTTCAAACAAACCCTAGACTTTTTCTATGACATTGACCCTTCGATGCTTCAGTCAAAGAAATTGAAAAATGGAGTGGAGGCAGCACTGACACCTTATAGAAGCATTTTTGATGAAATGAAAAAAAGAAGCAAACGGAGATCACAATGTATTTCATGCCTGTCCGACCTTCGACCCCGGCTCCCACCACCACTGCCACCACCTCTCCCACCCCTTCCACCAGTCAGAGCGAAGCAGCAATGCCCACCGAGCCTACAATGCCTTCTCCTCCTCCTCCGTTATCGCAGTATTGTTACCAATATGTTCGCATAAACTCGCATATCAAATTGTATAAGCCTTATGGTATTATATAGAAGGGCATCAAGTATTGCTGAAAATTTGACATTCGCGACTGCATTTGGAATGTAACCCTCGCGAATGTCAAGGGACAACTGTATTTGTAACTGGGCTAACTACTTTTGTATCCTCTGCAAATTTAGAAACTTTACTACCTACTCCCTTCTCAAGATCATTTAGATATAAAATAAAGTGCAATGGACCTAAAAGTGATCCCTGTGGTACCCCACTTTTCACTTTCTGCCACCCAGATTCATGACAATTTAGAATTACTCTCTGTCCTCTGTCTTCTAACCAATTTTCTACCCAACAACTGACCTTGATATCCCAGGGATAGTGCCCAAAATACTGAGGCTCTTTTTTTTTGGTATTTCCCTGCAATTTTTTTTTATTTTTCTGCTATTGTATATATATCTTTTTTTTTGTATTTTCCCACTATTTTTTTAGAACCCAGCCTCCCAGACCCTAGAAGATCCCAGCCTCGTGGAGTTCACCAGTTACTGGTTAAGTCGTGATATTTTCATTAAAACTAACGAAAATATCATGACTTAACCAAACCAACTGACAAGGGCATAGGTCAATTGTACATCCTTGATGATTGGTTGGGTTAAGTCGTGATATTTTCATTAAAACTAACAAAAACCTAACCAATCATCAAGGGCATTCAGTTGACCTAACTGGGCATTCAGTTGACCTAACTGGGCATTCAGTTGACCTAACTGGGCATTCAGTTGACCTAACTGGGCATTCAGTTGACCTAACTGGGCATTCAGTTGACCTAACTGGGCATTCAGTTGACCTAACTGGGCATTCAGTTGACCTAACTGGGCATTCAGTTGACCTAACTGGGCATTCAGTTGACCTAACTGGGCATTCAGTTCTACAGATCTACAGAAGCTAAGGCTAACAAAGACCCTAAGATCCACTCTAAGGCTAGCCCGAGAGAAAGGAGAGAGTAGGGGGTTAAGAGAAGAGAGGAGAATAAGGGGTTAAGTAAGGAGCAACACCTATCATTCGTGGGTTAACATTCATTCAGAAAAAGAGGGAAAAAGTCTCACCATCATCATCCGCCGGCCACTGCCGACAAGTCAGAAAAATAGTCGGAGAATATAGGAGAGGGGTGAAAGATGAAAAGAAGTAAAATAAGAACGCTTACAAACCATGCAAACACAGTCTTAACTCACTGTCATACCATGCAAACTACAAACATGCAAGAAAAGAGTTAGAGACATGCAAAGTATAGAGGATAAGAAAAAAAAAAAAGTAGGTAAAGTTAAACAAAAAGTGGGTTAGTTTACGCTATGAGCTACATCTACATTCGTGTTAGTCTAATTTTTTTTTTTTTTTTTTTTTTTTTTTTTATTGCTGGCATCACGCTGGCATGTCACAAGCTGGCATTCATCGTCAACAGACTCATCCTCGAGCACCACCACCAGAGCTCCTGTTGTTAACTTTCTTTTTTAATTTTAAACAACGTTAATATTTTTAAAATGTCTGTCAAGACGGTTCTTAAACACATTAACGCTGGTAGAATGAACGACTGACGCGGGAAGATTATTCCATTTATCAATTACTTTAAACGTAAAGAAGTTTTTAGCGATATTAGTAATGAAACGTCTGCCACGCAACTTGAATCCGTTATTGCGAGTATTACTATTATCGAAAGTGAACAATTTGTCAAAATTTCGTTATCGATGTTATTAACGATTTTGAAAACTTCAATAAGCTCCCCCCTTAATCTCCTAGTTTCGAGTGAATACAAGTCTAACACTTTAATCCTATCTTCATAAGGCTTATTGCGCAATGCCGGAATAAGTTTCGTGGCACGACGCTGAACCCTTTCTAACCTATCAATATCCTCACGCAAGTACGGGCACCAAAACTGAATGGCATATTCCAAATGAGGCCTGACTAGGGACTTGTAAAGGGGCAATATAATATCCTTCGATTTAAATTCGAAATTACGCGCTATGAAGCCTAACATCCTATTAGCTTTTGCGCAAGACTCCAGGCACTGGTTCCTAACCTTAAATCTTTAGTTACGCGTATGCCTAAATCTACTTCCTCATCAACGCTCGCTAAATCCCTATCATCCATCGTGTACACGTAATTATTGTTGCGAGAACCTATATGCCCCTAACTGGGCATTCAGTTGACCTAACTGGGCATTCAGTTGACCTAACTGGGCATTCAGTTGACCTAACTGGGCATTCAGTTGACCTAACTGGGCATTCAGTTGACCTAACTGGGCATTCAGTTGACCTAACTGGGCATTCAGTTGACCTAACTGGGCATTCAGTTGACCTAACTGGGCATTCAGTTGACCTAACTGGGCATTCAGTTGACCTAACTGGGCATTCAGTTGACCTAACTGGGCATTCAGTTGACCTAACTGGGCATTCAGTTGACCTAACTGGGCATTCAGTTGACCTAACTGGGCATTCAGTTGACCTAACTGGGCATTCAGTTGACCTAACTGGGCATTCAGTTGACCTAACTGGGCATTCAGTTGACCTAACTGGGCATTCAGTTGACCTAACTGGGCATTCAGTTGACCTAACTGGGCATTCAGTTGACCTAACTGGGCATTCAGTTGACCTAACTGGGCATTCAGTTGACCTAACTGGGCATTCAGTTGACCTAACTGGGCATTCAGTTGACCTAACTGGGCATTCAGTTGACCTAACTGGGCATTCAGTTGACCTAACTGGGCATTCAGTTGACCTAACTGGGCATTCAGTTGACCTAACTGGGCATTCAGTTGACCTAACTGGGCATTCAGTTGACCTAACTGGGCATTCAGTTGACCTAACTGGGCATTCAGTTGACCTAACTGGGCATTCAGTTGACCTAACTGGGCATTCAGTTGACCTAACTGGGCATTCAGTTGACCTAACTGGGCATTCAGTTGACCTAACTGGGCATTCAGTTGACCTAACTGGGCATTCAGTTGACCTAACTGGGCATTCAGTTGACCTAACTGGGCATTCAGTAATTTTCCCGTAGGTTTTGATTAATTAATTAACATGGTGCTAGTGTTTTCATGCAATGCTCATAAATTTATATTAATCACATCAGGATAGTGTCACATCAGGATAGCTTTAAAAAAGTTATATTTAAGACAGTGATTAAAACAATGTTACTATTGTTTATTACAATTTGTGAGGAAATACCAAAAAAAAATTTATACAGTAGCAAAAAATTTTTAAAAAATGCGGGGAAATACCAAAAAGAGCCAATTGCTAGTACCAAGGACTGATATATTTATAGTAGGCTTATATGTAGGTCCATTGTACTGATTTGGTATAGTCAGTCAAATTATAAATTAGGCTAATTTTTTTTAATATCTTGAAGGTTATACTATTCCAGGTAAAATTTGTTATGTTTCTTCTGTAGTTTAAAAATTAAGCTGTACTACTTCACCCATACTGTGATTAAAGCAATCCATCATTAAATTTCATTGAGTTGATTATTTTCTTAATTTTTCCTTTTTAGAAATGAGGGGCTAAATAAATATTTGCAGTCAACGGCTACATTTAGGCTGTTGGTCCTACATAGATTTTAACTTTGTCTAACTTGATTTCAAAGAAGCAAATAAAACAAAAACAATGGAGAAAGAAGAAGACATACCAGATTTTAATATTAATAAAGATAATGTTACAGAAATGGATAAACTAGAACACCTTGAAGGAACTACAGGTGAGTTTCTCTGTGTAGGAAAGATCAACAAAAGGCCAAGGATGCTTATGATAGCCTTGATACTGTTAACTGATCAACAACTTGACTGACAACCCAGCAGTATACTGTACAGTTTAAATATATATTAAACGTAGGCCTAAATTGAGTTATCAGTAATGCTACATTTGACCCTAACTTTGTTTTAAAGTTGTTACCTTTAGAAAATTTAACATTTAGTGTTCCCAGCAGAGCTGGGCAACCGCACACCAAATGGGAGGTTTGCACCTGCACTTCCACACCCGCACTTTGCCTCTTCCGCAACCGCACTTCCGCACAACCGCACCCGCACCCTATTTACATATATAAAGTTTTATCGCAAGGAAATATATAAGTTTCCATTAATATATTAATACTTTTATAAACTTTTATTTAATATTTAATTGTGAAAATAAAGTTTTAATACAATAGTCATTTTTTTGTTATGAGAGGTCAGAAAATTACTAGAATACAATATCATTTAATTTAATTTTGACTGGTGTGCAGACCAATCCACACACCTTCCGCACCTGCACCTCCGCACCTTTTTGCAGAGGTGACCGCACACTGCACCTCCGCACACCATTTTGCTCTTCCGCACAGTGCGGAGGTGCGGAAGGTGCGCGGAACTTGCCCAGCACTGGTTCCCAGGTCTTACATGTTTCATTCATGAAATTTAAAATAGTATATACTGTATATTTTAGTTAGTAGGCAAGCTATAGCCCTGGATAGTAGAACTTTTCATGTTCAACATTCACTTTATGTATTGGTGTATTGTAAGGTTATAGGGTAGTATCAAATTAGAGGTTATATAGACTTTTTGTTAATTAAACAGAATAGGTAGGCAAGGAGGTGTTATGTTGTATATCAGATAATATTGCTAACATTATAGAATTAAAGTACAGAATTCCAGAACTGATAGATTTGACTATAGCAGAACTTAAATTGAACAATTTCAAACTTCTTGTTGCCATTATATATAGGCCCCCTAATCAAACAGCTGATACGGATGAAGCGTTATATTGTGAACTAAAGAGAATAATAGGTAGTGAGCAGGCATTAATTAATTATAGGTGACTTTAATTGCACTAGTGTGAATTATGATACAATGAATGCAGTGAGATGTGGAAGGTAATCATTTATATAATTAATTTTCTCGAGGATAGCTTTCTTATTCAAAAGGTTGGGGAACCTATGAGGTTGGACAGTATTTTAGATTTAGTAATAACTATGGATGATAGGGTTATCACTGATCTGCAAGTAATAGAACCATTAAGCAATAGCAATCACAATATAGTAGAGTTTGTCCTCTCAGTAAGTCACTCAAAACCAGCTAACTCAACTAAAATTCCTGACTTCCAGCGCGCAGACTTTTGTAAATTTACAAATGAATTGTCACATGTCAATTGTGAAAATGTAATGGGGGACCTCCAATGCAGAAACAATGTGGGAATCATTTGAAACAGTGTTTAGAACTATAAATGAGGAATGTGTACTATACAAGATTAAGTGTGCAAGAGTAAATAACAAGCCCTTGTGGTTTACTTCTAGAGTAGGGGATATTTTAAAGAGTAGAGATAGTGCTTATAGGCTACATAAGCGCAGTAAAGACAATTTGTGGTTATGAAACAATTGCGTATCTCTAAGGCATAAAGTGAAAAATGTAATAAAAAAGTCCAAGCATGATTTTGAAATTTCCATAGTTGGTGATGGCAAAGAAAACCCCAGTGTGATTTTTTCAGTACATTAATAATAGGAACCTGGTAAAGAGTGTCTTGGGATAGTTTAAAAATTCTGATGGTGAGCTAGTTTCTGAAAATGAGCAAATGGTTACTCTGCTAAACAAATTTTTTATATGTTTTTACAGTAAAAGATGTAATGAATATCCCTATGGTCATAGACATAATACCTTTTGATAATGGTAATACTTTAGATAATATTGTGGTGAGTGAAAGGGAGGTACTGCACTATACTTGTAAAATGAAAATGCTTAAATCACTGGGGCTGGATTCCATATATCCCATACAACTAAAAGAATTAAAAGGAAGCATTGATTGTGGTGCTAACAAAGTTTTTTTAATGCATGTTTTTCTGTGGGATGTGTACAGGGTTGGTACCCCCACCCCCCAACCAAAAAAAACCACCCAAAAACCCAACCTAAAAACCCACATCAATTTACTTCTCATAAACTTATTTTTAACTTGGCATTTTTTATAATATGGTTATGCAGTCTTATATATTAACAACTGTAAACTATAATTAATGTGATAAGGCCAATATAAACTAAAATTTCCAGAAACTATTTATTTGACATGTTTCATTATGAACCTTATATCTAATATTGTATCTAATTTATCTATCTTCTAATTGGCTACCTATATCTAAAAATAAATCATGTTTCTTTTCAGCTTTATAATTTAAATAATTTAAGTGGTACCTAATATTGATTACACTGGTATGCATATGAAATTTTTTTGTCTGCTGTGAGGGTTTTTTTCAACTCATATTACCGTATATAATTCGACCATGCTGAATTCGAAAATGACATTGGTTTTCCTCAATCAGGTCAGGTTTTTTCTCTATTGGCCATTTATTATAAGTCCAATTTTATCCCCAATTTATTTTTTTTTTTTAGCTTAAACACTGTAGATACAGTAATATTATTAAGAACACTCGTGAAAAATGAAAACATTGTGTGAATAAATACTTTTATTCATACAATGAATATGGAAAAAAGTTTATTGAGGAAGGAATGAAGTTTTTTTGGCTTTCCGTCTGTTTTTTCTTGGGCACGTCTTGCTTCAAACACCAGCAATAGTCCGCCAGCATATTGATATCCCAGTTTCCCTGGTACCTCTCTTCCATTATTTTGATATCTTGGTGAAATCATTCACCCCTGTTCCTCACTATAATCCCCACAATTTTCAGGAAAATAGTCCAAGTGGGACCACAAAAAGTGCATTTTTATGGACATGCGCGACCCATGAGCTTTGAAAGCTTCCATCAAGTTTTCGATAACGGACTCGTATTCTGGACTTCTACGCTTGCCAAGAAAATCAGTGACAACTGATTTGAATGCCTGCCAGGCATTCTTCTCAGTTGGAGTCATTGTGTTTTTGAACTGAGTATCCTTGATCAAAGTTTGAATTTGAGGACCATCAAAAACCCCAGCATTTAGTTTAGCATCAGATATATGAGGAAATTTACTCTCGAGATATGGAATGCTGAATCCTCCTTATTCATTGATTTGATGAAATTTTTATCAAGCCCAGCTTAATATGAAGTGGTGGGAGCAAAATTTTTGTTGGTGGTACAAGGGGCACTGAAACGACATTATGCGACCCAGGTTCAAAATTCTCTCTGGATGCCCATTCACGCTGTGCATAGTGCTTTCATCCGCTCGGCTATCCCATTTGCAGAGGAAACATGGGTATTTCGTGTATCCCCCTTGCATTCCCAATACAAATGCCACAATCTGAAAAAAAATGAAAATATTTAAAGAATTTAGAGAATTTGTTCTATCAGATAAAAAAATCTATGCATTGGACTGTATCACTTCTGTGGGGAAGTTAAGTGTTCTTATATGCTCTCAAATAACCTTTGGAAAAACAACATAGTCAATAGCAATAGTTTACTTATGATATTAGTATTACCTTCAAATCTCCACAGATCCTCCAGTTATGTTGGTCATATACGAGAGCATCCAGTAAAATTTTCATGTTATCGTAGCTCTCAGTAAGTTGTACGGAATGTGCTACAGGGACTGATGCAACCCTATTCCCAATGTTGAGAAGTACTACTTTCAAACTTCGTTTAGACGAGTCTATAAATAGCCTCCATTCTGATGCGTTATATGGCAGGCCCAAGGATTCGATTAGCCCCTCAATATTGCAGCAGTAGCCTACACTAAGGAAGAGGTATTTTCGTGCACTGCAAAAAACTTGCGGAATTCTTCCTCTCGTTTCCTATACCAGGAGAATGTTGTTCCCGGAGCCAGCAAGTTGTCCTCTCGAAGTCGTGAGCCCAAGATCTCAGCAGCTAATTTGGAAAGTCCTAAATCCCTGGTAAGATCATTAAGTTTGGCCTGGTTGAGAGGCCTCGGCTCATTTGAAGCGGTATTTTGAGGTATATACGACTGGGACTGGTCATTGATTCATCATCAGAATCATCGAAGTCCAGGGTTTGAGGTGGGTTGGGTATTGGAATTCCAGGACCATGGGGTACAGGTCTCATAGCAGAAGGAATGTCAGGGTATACAACAATGTGTTTATTCTTCTTGTTAACTCCTGAAAATAGAAACACAGAAACATGGATATAAAACTTGCATATGAAATAGAAGAAGCATTCAGACAGTGGCGGCTCGTGAGGGAAGGCTGCGGTCTGTAAGATATGAAATAGGTCGATGGAGTCTGTATATTTTCTTTCTTCTTCATTCATATTGTCCCTTCGGGGACAATATGAATGAAAAAGAAAGAAAATATACAATCATTGTATATGTAAATGTAACTTGTATAACAATATGTATGTGTAAATGTATTTTCTATAACAATATGTATATGTAAATGTATGATTACCATTATGGTGAATATTATGCTATATATGGTGAATATTACATTATGGTGAATATTACGGTATGTCAAGTTTCATACAAGGATTTCAAAATATTTAAAAAATAAATTTATAAGCCCACCTTGGAGGTTTGTCATGCAGAAATAGCAATCTGTCACATGATCCTTTTCTTCTCTCCAAATCATGGGAATTCCAAAAGGCAAAGATTTCGCTCTGCCTTTGCTCCATCTTCTCAAATTTTCAATGCACGTCTTGCAGCACATATGAGGGGCGAAATTTTTGTCCTGGTACCCTAGCTTAATTCCAAAGTATGCTCTATACATTGTCTTCACAAATTTAGTGATTTGGGACTGGTTATTTGGCATGGTAACCGTCCCACATATGTAGCAGAATCTATTGGGATCATTTTTACACGCTCTATTCATTATGAAATATTTTATCTATATGCCTGAAAAGTAAAAAAAGATATTATACAAGTGAAACAAGTGATGATAGATGTTACTGTTCCAATTCCGCTTTGACAAAATCATGAAAAATTCTATTTTACTTATGAGGCCATAGCTGGATAACCTGAGCTGATTGAGAAAAACGGATTGCAGATTCGAAATCAGCAGGAAAAACTCTATAAGAATCACTTACAAAACCCTTGACAGCAAAATTGATGCATACCAGTGTTATTGATCAGTATGTTCAGCATCTTTTGACCTTAGGTGGTGGTAGATTCGAACCAACATTTCTGCCTTTTCTTTCTCTAACCTATTTCGCATTTTACTCCATACCAAACCAAATGCTGAAAAAAAATCTTTCCAATGATCCAGAACTGGCCGGACAACTATGAATAAATCTCATAAATTTAGCAAAACCTAATGCTAACCTGGTCTCTCTCTTTCTTTTTTCCCTTCCCTTTCATTTCAACAATTTTCCACCAATTATTAGCTGATGTAGAGCTCACTATACTATCTTTGAATAAATAAGGAGGAAAAATTAGTGCGTCTTTTAAGCAGAATGCATAATATCCTGCTATGTATTCTGAATTTATTTCAATCAGCCATTCTTCAGCCTCTTCCTCTTGAACTCTATTCAGTTTTTGTCCTGAAAAATAATAGAACTGTGTGGAAACAAAAATAAAGCTAATAATATAGATTATATAATTTGTTATGGTATCTAATTTATGCTAAGTGTTATCTAATATGGCAATGCCAGATGATTTGATTCAGATTAGAGAAAACTCTTCTGCCCATACAGTTGAATTACCTATGTTTTATATATTGATAGTAGTTAAGCATTTAGGTCCTATTTACCTTCATACTTTGGGTCAGTTATATTTGCTAAAAGATGACATGGCTCCATAGCTTTTTTAAATCTCTTAATATCATCATCTTTGTATGGAGCTAATTTTTCATCTTGTATTAAATTGAGCCAAATTTCAACAGCATCAGATAATGTTGTATTATCAGCCTGCAACTGTAACAAAAAAAATAAAAACTATAAAGTTATATATGGCTGAATGAAAACATCCATAAACATTTAGAATTATGCATTGTTAGAATTTATTTTTTGGTGTTACAAGTTACAACACAAAATTAAGTGTATTTTAATTACAGTATTTATTAGTAGCTTTAGTACAGGATTCTATAAATAAAATGTGCACTATAAGTCTATAAAATATCTTGAAATTAATATTGGTATTTAAAGTTGAAGTAATTTTAACTGCATAATATAAACACACTTTATCTAGAGCATTTCCAACAAGTAAGAGTTGTGACTGTAAATTGAGTGCCTCTCTCTGTATAGATAAGTTATCTATCAATTTTCCGATGTTGTGATCAATGTCTTCAATATGCTCTCCTCTTATTTCTATATATAGAGAGTAATTTGACAAATTGGTTTTTATGCATTCTAACTGAGAATTCCATCTGGTTTCATTTGGTAGTTGTGGCATCATACCTCCTTTCTCCATTAACCAACCCTAAAATGTAAATTTTTATTACAAATATTGCTGGATTTGACAGCATAAATAAATAGCCTATGCAACTTATTAATGAGTCGTGAATTAGGATTCATACTGGTGACAGTGCTAATGCATAAAAGTAAAGCTGACAGTAGCTAATTTATTGAATTTGTTTTTAGCTTACATGAGGTTGGTGATGGTTTCGGAAATATTTTTAAATTTCTACAACATGCTTGAGAACTGATTTTGGGGAGACATCTTTTTCTACCAAGTTTAGATGGTGTGCTGAACAGCCATAAGTAATAAGACTGTAGTTGTCCTCCTCAAGAATTTCTCATTTTTATCACTTTGTTTTCGTTATCAGTGTATATAGCAAGTACCTGAAAATAAAATGTCATAACTCATAAAGAACTGAGCATTTGAGTATACCAAGGCGGAGAATTATATTCAGTTTATAACTAAAATAAAATGTACCTACAAAATAGTTATACTTACATCAATGCCATATATTTCTTTAGTTTTTGTTATTGCTTCTCTAGCTAACTGTGCACAATATTCTGCTGTCTTTTTTGTACTTCCAGCATCTACTGCTGAAGTCAGATATGGTATGGCTTTTTTCCATTATGAATACTGGTGCGCAATAATAGGATCATTACCTACTGAACTCCAGCCATCTTGTATAAGGGTAATGGTACAATCATCAAGATTAAGGTCATTCTTCATTTCATGGATTTACTTCATCATTAACTTTTATTAACAGATCAAATGCCAACCTTTTCCTGTTTGGTGGTTCATATCCTGATCTTAGACCTTTGATTAATTTTATAAATTCATTATTTTCTAAAACGTTGAAGGGTATGTTAGCTGAAAAAAAGAACCTTGCAACTTGTAAATCTAATTCTTCCTTTTGGTCCACAGTTGTTCTTACCACAAGTGGTGTAATTGATCTTTGCCTTTTAGGCTTTATTGGTGTTGAATGACAGAATGTGGATGATGAAGAACCTGCACTAGTGTCACTCATTTCAGGCACATTTTCACTTATAATCTTTGGATCATCTTTGCCAGAAGCCAAAGTTGGAGGAAGTGAATCAGTTTCAACTGATGCTCCAAATTCGAGTCTCGGCATACCTCTTGCCTCATTTTCAAAACATTCCACTTTTCTTTTACTGCATTTCTCTAGATGATGTTTCACTCTTTCAATTTTTTGAGTAATACTTTCTTTGCAATAATTGCATAGTACTCTAGTAGGCTGATCACTTAATAAAGTCACCTCATCCCATTCGCTAGCTTTAGATCTTCCACCTCTATAACTCTTTGAGTTTGGCATCTTAAAAATTTAAATTTGAGTTAGGTCTAAATAAAGCTGAAATCTGCTGTTAAGAAATAAAGAAAAGATCTAAAATTAAAATGGAGAAAATTCTAATGTCATTATTATCTCTCATATCTGAACTTTCTGTGAAATAAAGATGTCTTTTTAATATATATTGTAGATTAGATAAATAAATTAATAAAATAATAGATATATTAGGCACTACATAATTATCGAACCTTTCTAAAAAAAATTTCAACCCATCAAAAAACCAAAAACCCAGTTGGGTTGTTTTTTTTGTGGAAAACCCGGGTTTTGCCAACCCTGGGTGTGTACCAGATAACTTCAAGTTAGCAAATGTAATGCCTATTTTTAAGAAAAGTGATAAAAGTGCTGTGGGAAATTATAGGTCAATCAGTTTAACGTCTGTTGTAGGTAAGCTACTGGAATCGATAATTAGGGATTGAATAGTCAAACATTTAGAATTGCACAACTTGATTAGAAATATGCAGCACAGTTTTAGGTAAAACAAATCTTGCTTAACTAATATTTTAGAATTTTTCCAAAGCATGGTTAAGTTTATGATAGTCATTGGGTGATAGATGTAGTGTATTTAGATTTTCAAAAAGTGTTTGACACCATACCGCACAAAAGATTCATTCCCCAGGCTTCTGTATTGGGCCCCTTGCTTTTTCTTATATATATGTGATATATTAACAATCTAGATGTTAGCCTAGTCAGTACAGTTTCAAAGTTTGTGGATGACATGAAGTTGGGTGATAGGGAGATAAATGATGAAAATAGAGGTAAAATCCAGGAAGATCTGAATAAAATCGTAAATTGGTCAGTCACATGGCAAATGAGATTTAAAGTCAATAAGTGCAAAATTTTACATGTAGGTTCGCATAATGGTAATTTTGCATATAGTATATCAGGGAAGGCGTTAGCAAGCATAGATCAGGAAAAAGATTTATGGGTTATAGTCGCCTGTGATTTAAAAGTAGTGAAACAAAGTACAACAGTGGTCAATAAAGCAAACAAATTGCTAGGAATTTTGCATACAAATCGTGCGATATTATTGTTCCTCTTTATAAGTCATTAGTTAGACCCCATTTGGAGTATGCAATTCAGTTTTGGAATCTGCATATGCGCAAGGATATAGACAAAATCAAGAGTTCAGAGATGAGCAACTAAGATAATTCTGTTGCTTAGGTTAATGTCATCTGAGTATAGGCTTAACTCTTTGACGACCGGTATACATTTCTTTGAACTTAAAAGTTTAGGTGTTATTGGTATTCACAATTAGATATGTTAGTAACTACAGTCACTTAAATGACCCATTTTGGGGTTAATTTTCCAACAACTAAACGATACCTATATAAACATTTAGATGTATTTGTAGAAACGTTACATCATTGTACAATTTATATTATTATTTCGCTGGGACACATATGTCCCGTGGTCCTCAAAGAGTTAAGGAGTTAAAACTGACTACACTCAAGACTAGGAAGCTAAGGGGTGATTTAATCCAGGTTTTTAAAATTATGAATGGATTCAATAATGTAAATAGAGAGAGCATTTTCAAAATAGCACAGTGTAGTAGAACTAAAAATAAAGGGTGTAAGCTGACAAGTAGAAGGTTCAAGACAGCAGTTGGCAAAAACTTTTTTACACATGGAATAGTAAATAGCTGGAATAGTTTGCCAGTAGAAGTAATTAATAGCATGTCCATAAACATGCTTAAAAATTGATTAGGTGCATATGTTGATAGATTAGGTATAGTTTAAGGTAGTAAAATTAAGGTTTTTGTGGTTCAGAACCCATGTAAAATTGTAGGTCTGCCACCACAGAGGACAGGTGCAGTACACAATTACAAGCACTGTTAGGTAAACTAACCATGAGTAGATCTTAGGGTCTTTGTTGGTCTGAAACATAATAACATTATAACATAACCATTAGGACTATAATACATACACCCATTTCCTCAGGGAGCAAATTTATTTAAATCCAAATATGATTAACAGAACAGATGAATTATCACTACAGTAATTAAAGCCTTCTAAAGATGTGGCTATACCATACTATTTTCTGATTTTCATTTTTGTTTTGCAGCTGGAGATTTTCTTGGTCAAACTGAATATTTTGATTCTTTGTCTTCAGTGGACATGTATAAGAAAAAGGTATGATAATATTTTGAAATTTGTATGTATAATAATAATTATATTTATAAAATATCTTGTAAATTGTTTCTAAAGTTTAGATAAATATGTAAACATATTTGCTTAAGGTGTAATGCACTTAACTAGAATACCATATGTTCCTGAACTATTTGATTTGTACTTAGTTGTAGAGCCTGTATTAGTAGTTAGTCATGGAGAAAGGTACCAATTGTATTTCTGAGTTGTTATACTGTAATATATGGTATATATTATTTGAAGGAAAAACTAGGTAAAACAATATTCAGAGTTCATCTTTCAACAATGTCTTTGATTTTGATGAAATTTGGCGCAGAAAAGTGTGTTGGATTTTGAGAGAAGCTTATAATAAAAATTTAATCTCTGTGGACACCAGTACTTGAAGTGCAGCTCACTGAAGTTTGATCCAACCTTTGTCATCCTATATACATTAAATATTAAATATCCATAACTCCTCTCCTAATTGCTCATTTTATAGTTCCAAGAGATTTTATTTTTATTATATACAATTTTCTGAGAAATGAAACAACAAAGTTACCACTTTGCAGTGACCTTTTGACCTGACTTTCAAATATTGATGTAGAGCTCTTGAAGCTCTCTCTGATTCTACTTTTCTTATGGAGTATGTGCATTCTTTGGCCATAGTGGGGCTCACACTAGTGAGGTTATTGCGGATGAACAATCATTTTGTCAGAGACTAATGGGAAGAAGTGATAGAGATGCTCCATGAGGGTGTAAGAAGCTGATTTCCACCTCTTGAGTTGGGCTAATCAGCAGGCAAAAACAACATGAAGCCATCATTTCCCATCATAATGCACTGATATATCCTTTCATATGCTTAAATTCATGAGTTTTCCCTTTGTTACTTTCTCTATTTTTGCTTTGTTTGATTGGGAAATCTCTGATCTCAACATTTATAGTGCTGACAGGTCAGAAACAATGCAGCTGTTGAGTGCCAGGTATTATGTGGACCTGGGCATATCTGGGTTACCAATACAACTTTCCTTCTTCCCATTCTCAAATAGTCAAATACTTGGTATGAATGTCTGGAGTGTATTCTTGTGTCAAGAGAGTTGGTAAGACATCAGAATTTGTTCCATCTAAGGTCACTGTAAGTTGGCCTTGGTATCAAGCATCTTCATAGTTTCACACTATCACAAGGTCCCTTTTTACGAGATGTACAAAAAATTTCCATTTGGCATCAATTCCAAAATCTTTATAGTGCCACAGGTTGATGAAAATTTTCCTGTTCTTGTACTGCTCTGCACACCCATCAGTGAAGTTAAAAGAGATGGACTGCTATGTTGTCATGAGTAAGATATTTTGAGATGAGAATGAAAAAGATTCTCTGATTTGCCATATCTTTGATAGAATAACAATTAAACAGGTGGAGAGTCGCATGAAGGTTATTCCAATGGAATGATTGTATTTCATCTTGTACTTCTGAAAAGTCTCCAGTGATCAAAAATTCTCCTACCAACAGGTCTTGAAGATCTTGCATGAATGATATCTGTGCTTCAGCTATAAAATTATGGTGAAGTAGGCATTCTGCCTGATGTGTGGGTATAGTAATGAAGTCATCTACTTTTTGTACTTGATCAATGAATTTTCAATGTTTCTGCATTTGCTGTTTAAAGTTTCTGAGTGAGTTGTTGCATGTTTTACACACCTGAAGCATACAATCCACTGAGGGGGTCGGGGCATGCGAGTTTGCCAAAATATGATAATATAGTAGTGTTTCAGAGGAAACTTGTTTTCTGCAACAGATTTCTGAAGCTTGCATCTTACCTCATGAACTTGATGTTTTGATACAGTGTGCAGACACACACACACTATGGATGCCACTACTTTCTGCCAAGACACTGTCTTGGGCGTAACTCTGAATTTTGAGAAGTTAGTCATCATGGATTTTGTTTTATATAGCTGGTACCCTCGCCATGAGGTTACACACACAGATGTTTTTGGACTTCCTGCATCTCTCCATCTTTAGTTTTAATAGAAACATAATTTTTCTTTCCAAGCAGAACATGGCTTGTATCTCCTTCTGAAAGAGAATTTCCTGATTGACTCTGCAGTATCTAAACTAAATGTTCTTCCCACTTTTGGGTTTGGATATGAAAAGGCACCTCTTTGCTTCCGTAGGGCTTGACCAAACTTTGTCATGTTAAAAGTCATCCCAAACTTCTCTGTCATTCTTTAAATCAGCCTTGCATTTGCCAGACTCAAAATTTATGTTTTCCCTTCTGCTTTCAGTTGACTGATAATTTCTAGGAAGTTCCATGCCTGTTCCTTTTGATCTAGTTCTGAAATCTCTCGTGTTTGAATGTTGATATCCATGGTATCCACTTGAAGCTTTACTTACCACTTTTGTTATGCCTAATCTTTTTCAATTTTTCCTTTCCTTCCTTTCACTGTTATGTTATGAGCGTTGGGGGAGTGGAAGGGCCTCATTTCAAGTTCCTTATTACACTGGTTATACAGGTTTTGTGCGGGAAGAAGGTTCAGTGATGTAGACTTTGCACAATGCTTTACTGATATAACATGAAACCCCTTTTGTTCAGTGCATCCCTGGGGAAAAGGTCAAATGAATTGTAGCTGGCTTTTGGATCCTGCCAGAACTCCTTTTTTCTGAACAAGTTAAGAATCACCAGATAAACAATATTAGAAATCTGTAAAGGATGAAAAATTTATGTAAAATTGTTGTAGTTGCGTATGAACTGAATGTGTTGCAAAGTTGGGTCAAGAGGGAATGTAGGTCACCTAAAGTAAAAAAGTGGGGAAAATGAGGACTACCATCTTTATAGTCTGTTTTGATCTGAATGACAGGTGGGAAGGGGTACTGAAATTGCTTAGATTATAGGGACACCTTGTTTATTTCTAATAATTCAGGAAATATGTGAGAATGTTTATAGTTCATGGTTTTAATGTGGTATAGGATTTATGCAGCTTTTCCCAAACCACATTTACTAAATTTCTTACAGTACCTATGCAGTTAGAATGCGCATTTTTTTTAATGCAGAAAGGAGGGGCCAAGGGCAAACACCCGCGAGAATGTGCCCCCATAGAAGGAGAAGAAAAGAGCTGAAATCAAGGACCAAAGTTTTTGAGGTGTCTGGACACGCTGCATTTGAAAGAATGAAGGTCATAGACAAGAGGAAAGATGGATTGAGGAAAGTTGTTCCAGAGTTGTCTAGTTGAGTAGATGAAGGATTGAGAATACCTATTAATTCTCGTTAGTGTGTCCATTATGACAGCGATAGTAAAGAGAGAGGGATTAAAGATGGGAAGAGGTGGGGAATTGATGAGCCAAAAAACCTTTAATTCCACCTGGTCAAGTAGAGCTGTGTTGTTGTTGTGCCACCCCACATATGAGAAGTGTATTCCATACAGGGGTGATATGTATGGGAAACATACTTAGGTGTGTGGGCTACATTATATCAAACTGAAAACCTTCCGAAGTTGCATCATTTAAGAGATCAGGTCAAATGTCACATCAAAGGGTAGCTTTTTCTTTTTCATTTTTCAGAAAATTTTATAGACCAGGGGTGTCAAACTCATTTTGGCTGCAGGCCACAATGCAATATGTACAGTAGGCCTGCCTGTGGTCCATGATTAAAATTAAACATGTCCAGGGATAATACAAAATATTTATAGCAATTGGCTATTAAAGTACATTCAGAGTAGAATTATCAATTTTACAAGGAACAACTGTCAAAGTAGCTTACCTTCCACATTGCCTGATCTGCATTGTGACTATTTCCAGCTTCATCACTGCTGCAGAGTAGTGCACAAAAATCCCTGGCCATCGCAACTTATTACATTTTAAAGGATTTACAGAACAGTTTATCACACACACATGAATTGTACTAAGATAGTGTGTTTGTTCGATGTTTTAGAGGTCAAAAATTGTCATCTCAGTGGTACATTTGAGTCTGTTCAGCAGAGTACAGTTCATTTGATTTTGTGAGCCACGTTTTTGAGATGATATCCTTGGTATAGAATAAAAAAGAAACCTCTTAAGCACTTTAAATTGAGGTAAAGAACATCTTTCTAGGACAATTAGGAGGACAGTTGTTATGGGTGCTTAGCCTAATGTCAAAAGATTATAAAGGTCAGGTCAGATTTTGGCAACCTTTGTTCTGGGAACTGGAGGTCACAGAGATCACAAATTTGGGTTATAAGCTTCTCTCCAATATATCAGGTCATCCCATAAGTAATGTCGTTTTTTAGATCGGAATTTGAAGGACAAAAAAAACAACTGAAACTTTTTAATCTAGTATATATTTTCCATCGGAATCAATAACATTCTGCTAACGTCCTACAAGCTTTTCAATGCCATGTTTATAAAATTCAGGCGGTTTTGAGGCAAAAAACGTACAAAGACTGGTGTGCAGGTCATCTAAAGAAGTATACTGTTTCTCGTCAAGATAGTTTCGCAGACTCCTGAAGAGATGATAATCTGAAGGCGCAAGGTCTGGAGGATGTGGAAGTTTTTCCCACCCAAGCTCCTCAGTTTTTGCAGTGATCCGAGCGGTATGAAGACGTGCATTGTCATGGTGGAACACGATTCCTTTCCGATTAACCAAAGAAGGTCTCGTTTCTTTTAGTGCAGTGTTCAATCGATCTAGTTGTTGACAGTAGACTTGAGCGGTGATTGTTTGGTTGTGTGGTAAGGTTTCAAAGTGTATTACACCACCTTTATCCCACCAAACACTAAACAACACCTTCCGAGGGTGAAGATTTGGTTTTGGTTGTGGTGTCGCTGGTTCTCCGGCACAAACCCACTGTCGACGGCGCTTAACATTCTGGTACAGTATCCACTTTTCATCACCAGTCACTAAACGGTGCAAAAACGGATCTTGGAGTTCACGGGAATGAAGAACTGTGCTAATGTTTACCCGCACCCTCAGATTGTCGACCGACAATTCATGTGGCACCCATTTTCCTAACTTAGGCACTTTCCCGAGTTGTTGCAAATGTCGATGGATGGTGGACGGGGATGAATTGAGTTTCTGGGCCAATTCTTCGACAGTTGTTGAACAGTCTTCTTCAAGTGCGGCTAACAGCAGGTCATCATCAAACTCAGCATGGCGTCCAGAGCGTGCTGCATCTGTCAAACAGCAGTCACCATTCCTTAACTTTTGAAACCATCTTTGACATTTCTTCACATGCAGAATATCGTTGCCACAAACTTCCTGAATGTTTCGCTTTGCTTCAGTAGCACTATTCCCTTTTTTGAACTCGTAAAGCATTATATGCCTGATATGCTCTTCTGATACCGCCATGTTTATGAGGGGTTCACATAAAGCAAAACACACGTCTTCACTGGTCAAGGTCTGTAAAGTATGTAGCGAAACACGATAGATCTCCTCTTAGATATAACCTTCGAAGATTTATGCTTAAACCGAGTAGGACTAGTTTAAACTTAATCTATCGTAAAAAACGACATTACTTATGGGATGATCTGATACTTTGCTATATGCCAAATTTCATAAAAATTGAAGATTGTTACCATTTGAGTGTCTGATTTGACATTGATTGACTTGTGAACTATATGCATGCACTTCATTTTAAATAAGCACACCGGACAAAAAATTAGTCACCCCTAATAGCACCGATAGTAGGAAGTTCAAGGTCACACAGAGGGCGCTGATGTAGCATTGGTAAGTGACAAGTAGCGGTCACTTAGTAGTAACTGCAAATCGTTTTCAAACCAGAGAACAATTGCTCCAAGAAACCAATGAGGTTCTCCAGCGACCAATTTCCGAACGGACATTGCGACGAGAACTGCATGCGATGGACATCTGGAGCAGGGTACCACGGAAGAGGCCACTGTTAACAGCAAGTCACAAATTGGCACGTTATAAATGGGCTCAGAGGCACAAAAACTGGACTGCGGCAGATTGGAAACGTGTAATTTGGTCCGATGAGTCCCGTTTTTGTTTGTTCTCCAATGATGGGAGGCGACGAGTACATCGCAGGTCCAATGAAGCCTTTAATCCTGAATGCGTCGAAGGTGTTGTTCAGGCTGGAAACAGAAAGTGAAGCGCAGGAATAGACACCCACGGACTCTGGCGGAACTTCGGGACCGGCTGATGAACGAGTGGCAGCAAATCGATGTTCAGTACATGCACAACCTCGTAGAGTCTCTGCCTCGCCGGATTCGTGCGGTTATCAAGGCCAGAGGCGCCGTCACACGTTATTAGGTACATTCTGAGAGGGGTGACTAATTTTTTGTCCGGTGTGCTTATAACATTATAATTATTTGTTTTCCTATTCCCTAAAATCTACCATATTTCTATGGAACTTTGATAGCAAAAATCTGTAAAAACCTCGTTAAGTTTTATTTATGGTATTAAATTAATAAAAAAATGCTTAAGATGAAATACTGTACATTGATAAGTTTCTCTTACTTTTACAAAGAAAAAAAAAAAATTCTCTCATTGCTTGGTCTTTCAAGAGGTATTAGTTCACATAACTAAACTAGCTAAAGATATCACTAGGCTATATTATCAGTTTGTAGGCTATTAGACTTTACTACTACAAGTTTGGTAACTAAATTCACTGATCTACAGATTGAAGAATTTACGGCAGCTCTTCATGAGAGAGACATTTTCATAGGGCAATTGCAGAACAATCTTGAAGAATGTATAACTCAGAGAGATCAGTTTGCCAAAGATGCAGAAACTCAATCCATGCAGTTTACGAGAGATATAGAAATTCTTCGGCAACAGCTAAAAGAGAGCATCAGTCTTTTAGAAAAACAAAATCGGACTGGTGTAAATTTAGTGGAGCATATAGAACTGAAAAACAAGGTAAATGCTGTTGTAATTCACAGAAATATTTCTCAAACTGTCAGTTTATTTAATCATATTTAAAATAGTTTCTTTAGGAATATTATGGATAAGATATTGGGGGGGGGGGCGCATGAGAAATGAGCTGGGAAATATAGGACCCAGCTATTACCTGGTTACCATTGTACTGATTATAGTATGTAGCTATCATATGATTACTATTATAATACTCTTTAAAATCCACTTGTCATTGTAGTTTGATTTTTTAAAATAATAATTGAATTTGGTTGTGTAGTTGCAGTTTTTAATTTTTCAAAGAATGTGATGATCCGCTTTCATGAACTTAAGACATCAATAGGCATGAACATAAACTCAATTTTGAATTCAGATATTATTAAAATCCTTTGGCTTTGGTCATTGGAATGTGCTGGTTACGCTCTCGCTATATAGAAATCATGGTTTGCCAATGATTAATTTATTTAGTTAAATATAAATTCCACCCCCTCCGTAAATAATTTTTGGCAACTGTAAGAAAAAGTTGAACATAGTCTCAGTCACTTTTGTGACTGAAACTTTAGGCCAAAGAACTACGAACATTCAAAGCTAGATTTTAATTATTAACCCCATAATGAAATTCTTAAGCATGGAATAAAAACTAGAATTCATCTAGAAACTTCGACTACCTTTAAAGTAAACCAAAATTACTTTCAGTATAACCAAAATTTTAGCATAACCAGAAAATTGGAATGGTAAAGTAACCACAATTAAATGTTTTAGCTAATTCACCTCCAGCAAGATCGTATTCAAGACAAAGAAACGCTCGAGTCAATGAAAGAACAGCTTAGTGCCAAAACTGAGGCCTTTAAAGACCTCGAACAGAAGTATAAACTTATGCAAAAAATACACAAAGATGTGAAAGAGAAGCACCATATAGAAGTGACACAGAAGGAAGAGGCGATACGGGAACACCATCTGGGGCAACTGAATCAAATGATTGAGGAACACCAATGCCAAATGGAAGAAAGAGAAACGGAAAGGCGGCAAAAGGAGGAAGAAACGAAGGAAAAGCATTTGAAGGAAATTAATGAATGCAGAGAAGACCTGGAGGAATCAAAGAGACAAAATTCCGCCCTTTTGCATCAGATTGGAGAAGAGAAAGCTAGAACTGCAGCTGAAGTAAGTCGGAAGTTTTTTCAAGTATTAAGCTGCATATATTTAGCTCTTGATCATTAAAAGACATAAATAATTATACATAATAGGTAATGTTCCCCTTCTACACAATCCCATTTGCAGTTAGTATCGATATGAATGCTCCAACGTTTCACAAATTCTTAGATCCTTCATACAAGCTGTTGTCATGCTTCATGTAAATTTTTAAATGTATAATTTTTCTTCTTTGGTATTGTTACTTTGTAACTATTTTTGTTTAACTTTAGAATTCTGAGGCTTTGGTTAGAATGTTTTCAGAAAGGTCGGTAATGAATTTGCATCTTCAGCATGAAACTGCGGGTAAATGGAGTCCAATAACTATCCTTCTGCAGTAGTTTCATGGATACGTCTAAGTTATCACGAGAAGCGCGACTCTCTCTCGAGTTTGCATCAGTTTTGTTTCTTCTCTCATGGGTTACCTCGTGGCCATATCAAAATTCGCTTCCCGCACAGTCAGCCAGGTTGAGCGACCTCGGGGTCTATTCAATAGTTAGATGGGTGACCGTCCTTCGAATTCAGATGATCTACCGACCAGTGGTTTGGATCCCACGTAAAAAAAGCTGCGTAGGTTCCTTCAGTGACATGACCTTTGCCGTTACGAAGTAGGTTAAACAACTTTCCAAACAACGATTGGACGGTTGAAAGCCAGAAGTGATCTACCTGCAAAAACATAAAAAATATGTAAGTCCTTTTTACGTGTTGAGTGAATGAGTAGTTATGCCTGAAGCGTTACTCGCTCACTCAACGTGCTACGAAGTGATCTATGTATTGTATATAGATCATTCGAGGAAAAAAGGACAAGTATTTTTCATGTTTTTGCAGATAGATAGATCTCTCTAGCTTTCACCGTCAAATTCTTCTTTTGCTAATCGTCTTAAGATTGTGTGTAATTTTACTTATTAGATTGAAGAGTTGATGTCACAACTTCAAGACATGAACAAGGAAATAGTCCACCTTTCCGCTGACAGACACAACTCTACTAGAGAGAACGAGGAGAAGATGGAAAAGCTTAAAAAAGAATTAAGGTCCGTTTCTTGTAGAAAAAAAAAATCGTTTTAGGGGGATTCTATCAGGCATTTTATATCTAAGCAATAGAATAATGCAATGGGAATAATCGTTTGGTCTACATTGTAAAGTTTTTCCTCAATGCTTATCAGGTTTTTCTTACTTCTAATGAACGCGTTTTAAAGGATTGTTAAAGAAAAGGGTACTTGTTATTAATTCTTATTATATATACAAAAGTTGTGGCACAAGAGTTGATCAGAAAAACACAAATGAATGCAGTTTGTGAGGTGTGTGAATGGAGACGAGACGTTGGTCTCAACTGACGTACCACCAGAGGTATACACCCAATCTTCTTATGAAAGGTAACCCTAGATCTGTAAAGTTTCTCCATGGTGAATGGAGAAACAGTAGCTAGAAATTTTTGAAAGAATTCAAATAATTGGGGTGCATAATTGTTGGGAGATAAAGTGCGTTGGAAGCTGAAAAAGCAGATTGAACCAGGACACGCGAATTATGAGCTCAATAGAGCACTGGTAGGAAGGAAATGCTTAAGTGTAGATGTAGCATGAAGTTTACATGAAGGTGTATTGGTATCAAAACTGATGTATGGATGCGAGATGCTTGTTTGGCATCATAATTCATAAGAAGTGAGTGGTTGAGATGATTAAATTAAGAAGCGTGATTGGTGCAAATCGGATTAAGAAATGAAGATGTTCGGGAAAGGTGTGGAGTGAAAAGGTGAGAATAGAGGATAGTATGCTACGTGAAAAAAAGGTGAGAATAGAGGATAGTATGCTACGTTGGTGTGGCCATGAAGAGAGAAATAATGATAGAATTGTAAAAAGATGTATAATAGCGAGAAGAGGAAGACCATCACCATATTAAAGATGGAAGGATTTCATTAATATGTGAATATAGGTGAAGTTTATATAAATGGCTCACGAGAATTAACAAGGAATGAAAGCGGTTTGTGAGATGCGTAAATGGAGACATCGGTCTTACTCGACATACCACTAGAGGTATGACCTCAACCTTTTCATGAAAGGTAATTCTGGATCTCTGAGGTTGGGGTAGTACCTTAACTCTCGTTGGTGATCATTGCGTATGTAAATTGGTTCGGGTGTCTTTTGGTCGCACCCAATGTCGTCTCTTTAATTTTCCATTATTGTCCTTTCAGTGAGAAACGTGAAACGGAATTAGAAGAAATGAAAAAGTCCCACAAAACTGAAATGCTTTTGGTTTCAAAACAAATAGATTTATTGGAGAAGAATCAGAAAGAAGAGCAGGCCAAAATCATGAAAAATCTTGAAGAAATACACGAAGAAGGACTGAAGTACAAGAGGGAGTTGGAAGGGGAGCGAACGAAGAATGAGAAAATTTTAGCGGAATTGGAAGAATCGAAGGTGCAATTTTTAAATTTGGAATCTAAATGTACTACTTTGAATCAAGAATTAATGTCGAAACGGGATCATGAACAAAATGTTAAAGATAATATGACTAAAGTAACAAAAGAGAAAGAAGGATTAGAAGATAAAATTTTAAAACTGGAAACTGAAGTTAAAAGATTGATTGAGAACGAAAAGTTGAAGAAGGATGAATTTGATGAGTTGAAAAAACAGTTCGAAAAGGAAAAACAAATTAAAAATGAAACAAACTTAAAAGTTCAAGAAATAAATATTAGGAATGAATCTTTACTTAATGAACTTCACGAGAAAGCGAGTGAACTTTCGGTAGCTTCGCACGATAAAAAAATGTTGGAGATTCGTATTAAAAAATTGGAGACGAAGTTGAAAGAATCCGAGGAGGGGAAACAAACTCTTTCAAATGTGATCTCAGACCTTAATAACAAAATAGCTTCAAAAGGAGATTTCGAAATGCGAGTAACATCTTTAATGCAAGAACTTCACGTTTTAAAGTCTTCATTAGCGAACCTAGAACAGTACAAACACGAGTGCCATAACCTTAATGAAAGGATAAGGAACCTTGTTAATTTTCTCAGTAAGAAAGAAAACTCGTCGTTGAATAGTGAAGTGATGAGAGAACAAACTACAAACTCCGAAATCACTGACCCCTTTTCTTTATTGGAGACTCAAGTCTCCTCCATCTCATACAGACTAGAAGAGAGTGCGTCTGTAACCGCAGAGTTCAACACTGTCCTTCAGCAAAATAATTTCTACAAAGAAGAAATGGATAAGCTCAACTCGAAACTAAGAGAGTCTTCGGCTATTAAGGAAAAGCCCGCATCGGCAGATAAAAAAGTGCAGCTTCTAACGACAGCTGAAGTAAAAAGTAGCGAAAGTCAAAAGGAAAATCAAAATGAGAGCAGTATCGAAAAAAGTAATAAATATGGTGTTGAGAGAGTGTCTGTTGCTTGCCAAGCTGTGGTTGTTACTCGTGAGCAAGGCTTTCAAACGTCCACGTTAGAAAATACGGCTGGATTATTCACTTCAAAGACTATTGAAGAGGATTACACGATGGAAGAGATTTTAGTAGTGCCAAAAAGGGTTCTTTTAAAAGGGAGCGTATCTTTAAGAAACTTAAAGGAAATCGGGGCATCTGACGGTGCAGCTATTGCAGTCCCTCGCTCCTAGTGCAACTCCAGATGATTATGAACGGCTGAAAGTGAAATTCCACGAAGCTCAGTTTATGATTAAATCCCTCGAAAATGAGAACTCGCATCTGAGACGCGCCCTTCTGTTTAAGAAAAGTGTGACCAACAAGGACACTAGTACAAAAGAGAAAAAGAGAGATTCCGGATCTAACGAGGTCAGAACGACGTCTGGAATGCGAACTGAAGGTGACGACAGTAACGAAGGTAATTCCGAAGTGTTTCTCTTGAGGATGAAGGATACAGGTACTGAGAAAGAGAGAGACGAGTCGGCATTTTATAAGCAAACTGTGAAAGATCTTCGGAAAAACTTGCTAGACTCAATGGGAGAGAAACTCGATTTGCTGAAGAAGGAAAAGATGCATATTAAGAAACTGAAATCCCTTCAGAATGAAATTTTCGAACTGAAAGAACAGAACAACGAAGAGAAACAGACGCGGAAGAAAGATGCTCAGAAGAGAGCGGAAAATTCTTCCAAAAAGTTGCCTAAAAAATCGATCATAATTAGCGATCACTCTTCGAAGAAGTCGCCCCAAAGTGTTGCCAAACCAAAGGTTCCTAAAGGCAAAACTAAAGCTTCGGAAGCGGTTGACAACTCTTCATTATTTGCCGCGAAAACGCAGAATAAAATGTCAGAAACGAGTAAAGAGCCAATAGGAAACGATGAAGATAATACAGAAGAGGAAGAAGAGTGTGATCAAACGTTTTATAAGGATTTGAATCTTGTTACTTGGAATATTTGGGAAACGAAACTTAAGATTCAAACGCAGATCAGTGAATCGTTAAGGGAAGAACTGAAGGTAAGCAAATTGGATTTGTAGTTTTGAGTTGTCTCTCCTCACCATCTTAGAGGGGGAACATTATCGTAACGAGTGAGTCGTTGGATGCTACGAGTGGGCATGTCGTTAAACATTTTTTTCCGTAAGATCTGTGATGTTAAGCGACGTTCAGCCTGGGTAGAAGTTGTATTCATACGTAGTTATGCGTAGTTCGGATTCCACATTAGGCTGTAGCACCTCTGTCATATGACCCTGTCACTTAACTCGGAGGCCGTTGGACTAAGGATAACGCAGTAGTATTTGTTACATTTTACGTTGTCATAAAGTTATGTCAAGTAAAAATGTATAAAATATTTGATTTGTCATTTTATCTTTAGCATTTTCTCAAAGGTTGTACATTGTACAACGCATATCAACTGTGCAAATTATTTTGAAAAATCGATGGTGGTGTAATTTTTGGTAATTGAAACTTTTTATACTTAGATCTCGGCACTTGGGAGTTTTTCTAGTGTTGTGGTTGTGAGGGTGAAGTACAAGAGGTTTAAAACGTATTAATTTTAATTTTTACATTTAACAAAAGTATTATAATATTTGTGTAGGGAGTTGGGGCGGCGGTTGGTTCTTACAGTAGTAAATTTAAACAGGTAGGTCTATACTCATATAGCCTCTCAAATGTAATAATAATAATTAATAGTAATAGTAATAATAATAATAATAATACTAATAATTTTGATTGTTGGAGACGAAGTTTGTTAATGGTAAACGGCGAAAACCCCCCTGATATGTGTAGTATTTAGCTAACCTTTTTCACTTAGTCTGGTTTGTATTTTCGAATCTTAGTTGCGCTTTATGTAAACGATTCGTTCATCGTGACGACAAAGTAGTCGCTAAAAGCGTCCAAGTTGCTCCTTTACAAAATTAAAACAAAGAAATGATTTTAGTTTTACCTACTTTTATCAAAGGCTAAATTCTCATCGGATTCGAGAATCGCAAACGCAGATTCCGAAGAAGATTGGCAGCAGCATTTGAGAAGTGCTTTGAAACTCTTCATAAAAAGCCAACATCCCGTAAGTACTTGATTATTTTTTTTCTGGAGCGTAATGACACGTTATTTGTTAGTTTATGAAATAGCTGTAAGATCCTTTGTCCATTTGTTTCGTGTTTTGGATTCAACAGTCAATCGAAATTCATTTTCAGCAGTCCTTCGCCATTTTGTATCTGTGTTCTTCTAAACACAAATTACGAGCGTGAATCGTTTTGATGTTCGGAAGAAGTCTCGAAAACTATTAAATAAAACTCTCTAAAGTCATCATATTAATGTGAAATGGCGTGTGTATTTTGCTCTTGACGATGGCATCGTTGTTGCTGCCGAAGCGTAGAGGCTATTTTTAGAAGCTGAAATGTATTTTCCAGTTTCACTTAGCTGATTTTACGACGAAATTGATGGTTATTTTTGTTTGGTAATAAACGCGTCGCGGAGCTTCTCTCGTACTGATTAAAGGTTTAAAATGCTTTGCCTTATAGGTTGTTCGGTTTAAAGCGAATGACCCTGAATGGTAATCCATCCGCTCCGGGACACGTACAAAATAGACTTATGTCGACCTGAATGTAAGAAAACGTGACTCATTTAGTTTTCTAGTATGTACCGTATTTAAAAGGTGAATCTGTTATTTAAACTGACCAGTCATCCATCCCGCAGTTCGCGAGACAGTTCTTGAAATAAAATATTATCATCCTGTTCCGAAAATTTAGCGTCTGAATTCTACGAGCCGAGAATTTTGTGGTTATATAATATCTATGAAGAGAAAAGGAGGTAAAATTATTGGTCATTTTTAAAGTGGAATTTTCTCGATTTTAACAGTCAAATCTAACGTTAGAGCCCGTTGTCTACGGAGTAAATAGAAGAACCCCCTCTGTTCATAAAAAAAAATATATTGGAATCTATAAGGTCGAACGACGCGTATTTTCAAATTAAAGTAATTTGAAAGGCGCAAATGATCGTCATAAGTTGTTAAAATCCGTTATCAGTTTGTCCTGAAATTTAGCATCGGGGTCAACCTCTTTAGCTCCCGGTAGCGCAGTGGTCACAGCGTCGGACTCTGGGTGGTGAGGTTCGGAGTTCACTCCCAGCTGCTACTGACACCGAGTAGGGTTGAGCCAGCTCCTTACCTCGTCACTGCTCGGGCTCAGGTGACCCTGGGGGCGCACTCACACCCACAAGGTGGGAAAATAAATTCGGATGTTGCCTGTTTTTTTGTTAACTTCTCGTTAATGAAGAGGCTGAACATATCACACGCTGTAAATTCGAACTCTTGAACAATGAAAAATTGTAAAATCTAGATGGAATTAAAAAAAAAAAAGGAAGGAGAACCACTGAGCTGTCGAAAGAAAAGGTGAGTTGAATGATGTTGGGATTCCTTTTTGTAATTTCATTTCTAAAAATTTTGCATTTTGTAACTATGAACTTTTCTCCTCGACCCCTTGAAAAACATTACCCGTCGCTACCCTCTGCCCCCCCCCCCCCCCCCCCCTTCTCAAACACCTTTCCCACATGAATTTTCGTTCATATTGTGTAGCCATGGATTTTATTCGCCGTCTTAACAAAAAATACTTTACAAGAAAAATGTAAAGATTTTAATAAAAAAAATATTCACTATAGTTTTTCTTAAATAATAAGTTAAACCGGACTTTACATTACGGCCATGCTATCGAAACATTTTAATTATTTCTGCTATTACAAAACGAGGTTTGCCCCGATGTATAAGAGGCCCTTCTAGGGAAGTGTCTAAGCGACAAAAGTTAAAAACGCCAGAAAACGCTTTATAAAGTTGTACCAATTTGAAAATTATACAACTTTTGAAGATATTTCGTGGAAATATGTTAAAAAGTTAAAAAATTATTCCACTTTAAAATTTTGTACAACTTTAACTGCGTTTTCTGACGTTTTAACTTTTGTCGCTTAGACACTTCTTCCTTGGAGGGTCTCATATACATTGGTATTTGTTCACAATAGTCGGGTTAAGCCCAGCATTTATAATACTTTTTTTCGGATGAAATTATTTGAACAAATGACGAAGCTTCACTCTTACCGTTATTGATTGAACTTGATAATGATAAAAATAATGGTGATAATTATTAAAAATAATGGTGATAATTATTAAAAATAATAGTGATAATTTTGATGTGGAATGTAAAAATTAATTTTGGAAATTTCAAAATTATTCTGGAAATTCCAATCCGTTATAATTTGTGAATTAGAACACGCTTTCCGTATATAACAGACTGGGTACACTGTCCGAAAAGTCCTGTTGTGAGACTCCATGCTTCTTACCAGAGCTGGGCACAAACCGTTAATCCGTTAATCGTTAATTAACGAAGTTAACTTTTTCGTTAACGATTTAACTTTTAAGTTAACTTTGAAAATCATTATCGGACTAATTAACTTCCGTTACATTTAACTTCCGTTAACTCAAGTCCGTTAACCCCAAAAATTCATAAATAAACGTTTAAAAGTTTCTATTATTTTCAGTGCTGAGCAGGTGCGCAATTAATCCGCCACTGTTAATAGTGATGAACGAATTTCCATTTCCGCAGTGCAAAATCAGGCGATATATTTGTTTCCGTCGCCACAATTTGTGTCTTACCAAATATGGTAGTTATTTATGGCATTGGTTTGAGCAAACATGGTCGACTGTAAAATCAGGCGGAAAGATTTGCCATTTGAGTTGAATGTTTCAACTTCTTTCAAGAAATATCACGAGCATTTTAAGGCACTTTCAATAATATATATGTAACAATTACAACAAATAACTACATTCGTTTCATTTGCAGTCTGTCTCTTGCGCAACATGTTTGTGCTAGTGAATATTTAAAATAATCGTTGTCAAGTAAGTCATGTATATTTATAATATGTCTGTGAGTACCTTATTAGTAGTCTCCTTGATACATTTCAAGAACCATAAACTGATCAGGTAAGATTTCAATTCTCATGTCACTTTGATGACATAAATTAAGTCAATTGATGTCTTACAATGGGAGCGTTTTCACCTTAACCCTTTATGTCCTGGCGGTACTTCTAGGTACCACATCTTTAAAATCTCCATAATTATTTTTCTACCCGGTTGATCCTGCCGGTACTTTCAAGTCCCAATGTGAATTAGTTTCTTTATGAGATAATAGATGGCGTTGAGAAGTAAATGTGTGGCGCCAGAGGCTGTTTACTTTTGGCAGGCATCGACAAAAGGTTTGGGCCCCTCCTGGAGGATGACGAATGCCAGCTGGCTGCTGCCTTCCATCCCAGGTTTCGCCTCATCTGGTTGGACAAGTATGACAACACCAAGGTCGCCAGGGTGAGGAAAAGCATGGAGGGTACAGTCGAGGAGGCCATGAAGCAGCAGTCCAACGAAGTGGGCAGCAACAACGAGGAGGAGGAGGAGGAGGACTTCTTCAGTGCTGTCATCCAGACAAAAGAGAGCAGCAGAAGCCACAGGTCACTCAAGGGCAAGGCCCAGAACTTGGTCAAGACCTGGCTGGAGACCAACTCCAAGGACTTGCTGACAGATGCTGCCTTCTTGGGTGAGCAAGTGTTGGTGGACTTGTTCATCAAGTTCAACACAGCCATCCCCTCCAGTGCTGCAGTGGAGCGTTTGTTCTCTATGGGCAAGGACATCCTGAGGGCCAAGAGATCATCCCTGTCTGATGAAAACTTGATATGCTAATTTTCATGAAGGGCAACATGCATCTCATGGACAAAATGGAGAACGAGAAGAAGAGGGAAAATTAAATTATATACTGTATATATTGTGTTTTTCATTTTTTTTATAATAAAAGTTAACGTTAACGGTTTATCGGTAACTTCCGTTACATGTTTAACGGTTAACGAAGTTAACGTTTTGGTTAACGGATTAGCGGTTAACGAAGTTAACTTTTTGGTTAACGGTGCCCACCACTGCTTCTTACTGACATTTATTGAGAAGAAACAAGGGAGTTTAACTACAGGACTTTTTGAAACGATATATATATGTATATATATATATATAATTAGGGTGATTAAAAAAAATCAGTTTTTTTTTTTAATTGTTCAACCTGTGTTTTTGTTCCCTATGACAAAAAAGTAGTGTATGTCAAATTTGGTGAATTTTAAATAAAATTTACTATGTGCTACCAGGCGTCAAAGTTTCCCTTTTTTTCAATTTGTTTGTTTTTACAACTTATTTTTATGTTTAATTGTTTATATTTCAGAATTTTTAATTAATGGTTTATATACTAGCTTGCTTTTAATTGTTGTTTGGAACTCGTAATTTTGATACCAATTAATCGAATATGGAAGCTAGGCCTAACTCCCATCACCTAGTTGCTCAGTTGGGAGAAGTTCTACAAGAAAAGAAACTGAAGTATGGCTAATTGGGCAGCCCTCTGCAGTACTAAAACATCCGTATTACCATCAGAGAAGGAAATGATGGCCCTCTTCATGCACTACAGAAATATTAAAAGCGAGGCATTAGAGAATCATGCTACTCTACTGCAGATGATGTGCTAGCAGTTTGGAAAAAAACAGGAATACCAGCTAAACAGAGTACATGTAGTAGATAAAATTTAAGGAATACTGAAGGAATGGCAGGTGCTTAAGAAAGACAAAGCAAACAAATTGAAAAGATCACCAAATTTAAATAATAAAGAAGAAAAATTGAAAGATAAACTGGAAAACTTATTTGACATTGCTCATGAGAATGCTATGCAGCTTATAAAAATAGAAGATAAGAAATTCTTGAAAATGCAACGTGAGAAAGGACGTCATGGAAAAATGGGTACCATTGATAAGGCTGTTGCTAAAAAAGAGAAAAGAGCAGCAGAAAAGCAACAACGTTATGAAAAGAGGAAAGCAGAAGAAGAGATCAAAAGAAAGAAGAATGAAGAGGCTGTCATACTCACCAGTACATAATCAGAATCAGAGGAGAGTAAAAGTGATGAATCTGGTTTCTGTGCTGCACAACCTTCAACATGGAAAAGTAAGGTAGGCAAACGTAGAAAATTGTTTGATGATAAATTATTAGGAAGTCTTGATGTTGCAAAATTGAGTGACAGAAATGCGTCTCTAGTTTTAATGCCAACAATCAGACATCGCTTGAATGGGGCATCTGCGAACAAATAAAATGCGTGTGTTTCGATACAACGGCAGCCAATACTGGTCCTAGAAATGGTGCAGCTATTCTTCTAGAACAAAAATTCGACAACGATTTTTGTGGCTGGCATGTCGACACCACATATTTGAAATTATGCTGGAAGCTGTTGTTTCAAAGTCTTTATCACCATCTTCTGGCCCAGATATAGTCCTTTTTAAGAAGTTCAGAGAAAAATGGTCAAGCATTAATAAGGAGGACTACGAAACAGTATTATCAGATCCAGATATCTATGAAAATATTCATGATGTCAAAGATGACATAATTATATTTGCAGCAAATCAACTAGACACATTCCAACCAAGAGATGCTTACCTAGAACTATTGCAGTTAACAATTATTTGTTTGGGAGGTGAACCAAAAGGTGGAATCAAATTTAAACATCCAGCGGGACTTCATCGGGCTAGGTGGATGGCCAAAATTACATATTCATTAAAATATTTTGTTCAAATCTCAGTTCAAAATGTCGGTAAAAGACAAAAAAGGACTAAAAGACATCTGTCTATTTGCTACTCGGTTATATGTAAAGGCATGGTTTACAGCTCCTGTGCCATCTTGCGCTCCTCGTCTTGATCTGGAATTATTACAGAATCTTGTAGTCTACAAACAAATAAATGACACAATTGCATTTGTTGCTATTAAAAAACTGTTAGGTCACCTCTGGTACCTATCAGAAGAACTGGTAGCGTTGGCCTTTTATGATGATGAAGTGCCTACTGAAACAAAAAATAAAATGGTAAAGGCCTTGCAAAATAAAACGGAAACTCTTCCTGCAAAACGGGCTTTTCTAGATCCTGCACTTATTCTAACGAAGAAATTAGAAGATTTTGTCACATCAATTACTCAAAGATCCTTTACAATAACAGAATTTAGTTCAAAATTTTTACTCAAAGATGCTAAAGAATGGCATAATGATGAAGAGTTTAACTCCGCTAAGAAATCTATCAAACAGTGGAAAGTCGGGCTAGCCTTAGAGTGGATCTTAGGGTCTTTGTTAGCCTTAGCTTCTGTAGATCTGTAGAATTCTTACTACAAGTAGTGAAAAACTACAGGGCTGTTTACCCTGATAGAAAAAAAGAAACTGATGAAGTAAGGACAGCTAATGTCTCAGATATCATGTTAGTTTAATTATGCATGCTTGTGGTTATGGTAGGACCTACGGGGGAGCTTTCCACATTAAAAAAAAGCAATGCGCCTTGTACTGTACCTTCTGGGTGGTGTGGAAAAATTTGACAATTTGAGTCGTTCTGTCAATTTTTAATTGCTGGTAGCAACCCTTAAAAATTAAAAATTTGCTAAAATATTTTAGGATAGTTATTTTTATGCTGAAATGAACCATTTAAAGGGTTGAAACACATTAAAATAAATTTTTTTTTCCCCTATATTTGAATCACCCTTATATATATATATATATATATATATATATATATATATATATAGAAACGACGTAAGTATAGAGGAGTGTTCTGCACACGAGGAAGAGAAATAACGAACAAATTAAAAATGAGGTGACCGCCCTCGTGTGCAGAACACTCCTCTATACTTACGTCGTTTCTATACATTAATATACTGCGTGGTCATTGCAGTTATATATATATATTATATATATATATATATATATATATATATATATATATATATATATATATATATATAATATATATCCCCGCAAGGGGGTTCTAAGCTCGTGCTCTTTCTGCTCGTTTGTACGTGCTTGTTCGTGGAGGTTTCACGTGCGCCTCCCGGCCCTAGCACCCAATGATGATGGGGCTCGACCCTGCAGTCCTTGTCATCCTTGGTCTTTTTCCACTTCGACTGTCCCCTCTACTCTTTCTTTTTCCTCTGTCTTTCCTCTCACTTTTCCTTGTTTTTCCGCTGAGATATGCCTTTCTAAATAGAGGCGAATCGGTTCTTCCCGAACTTAAAAAAAAATAAAATTTCTCTCTCTCTCTCTCTCTCTCTCTCTCTCTCTCTCTCTCTCTCTCTCTCTCTCTCTCTCTCTCTCTCTCTCTCTCTCTCTCTCTCTCTCTCTCTCTCTCTCTCTCTCTCTCTCTCTCTCTCTCTCTCTCTCTCCTCTCTCTCTCTCTCTCTCTCTCTCATCTCTCTCTCTCTCTCCTCTCTCTCTCAGCAGTTAGCCCCCCTCCCCCAGCAGTTAGCCCCCCTCCCCCAGCAGTTAGCCCCCCTCCCCCAGCAGATAGTCCCCCTCCCCCAGCAGATAGTCCCCCTCCCCAGCAGATAGTCCCCCTCCCCCAGCAGATAGTCCCCCTCCCCAGCAGCTAGTCCCCCTCCCCAGCAGCTAGTCCCCCTCCAACAGCAATAGTGAGGGGCTCTTCGACTCCCGACAGCCCTGGCTGTTCGGGAAACGGGTCGTGCTAGGGGGCGGTCAGAATAGGGAAGGCTCCCTCCGTGCAATGCTTTTTAATGCTAGGTCAATTAGGAACAAGTTTCGCGAGCTACGGGCGCTCTTAGCATCAGAATACCAGGATATCGTTGCTATCACCGAGTCCTGGATTCATATTGATCGTAGGGACTACGTTGGGGAGTTCGAAATTCCGGGTATAGAATGTTTCGCAAAGACCGCACCCGTGGGGAGGGTGGTGGGGTACTAATATACGTGAGGGACAAGTTGAGTCCGGTTGACTGCCAGTTCCGGTCGGAACGGGAGCTGCTTGGCGTCGATCTGAACGTGGGAGGGACGAACTATAGGTTAATCTTGGTGTACAGACCTCCGCATCTCCTCCTCGAGGACGATACAGCCCTGTACACCGAACTCAGTAGCCTGCTAGGGGATAGGGTGTGTGTAGTTTTAGGAGACTTCAACTGTCGCGGCATAAAGTGGGAAAACAGGACTGCCGATGCTGAAGGGAGGAGGCTAGTTGACTTTGCTGATGAGAACTTCCTCACTCAGTGGGTCAACGAGCCTACACGAGGCGAAAGCGTTCTGGACTTAGTGTTCACGACCGAAGACAACCTCGTCACTGGCCTCACCGTTGACGAATCGTTGGGCGGGAGTGATCACAGTCTTATTAGGTTCCGTGTGTGCGTCCCTCGGGTGAAGCGTAGTAACTCGAGAGGCAGTAAGCTCGATCTCCGGCGGGCGAACTTTGTTAGCCTCAGGGATAGCGTAGGAGAGATGGGGTTAGAGGTTGGCGGCGATGTTGAGGGAGTGTGGAGTGCATTCCGGATGAGTTTATGGTGCTGCAGTCTGCTGCCATACCCTCAAAACCGGTCACCCCTGCTTCAACGCAGCCTAAGTGGTTCAATTGTGGCATCGCTTCGGCTATCCGAAATAGGAAAGTAGCGTATAGGAGGGCGAAGGCCAATCTTTCCCACGAGACACTGAAGCGTATGTCCGCCTGTGTAGGGAAGTGAAGGCGAAGGTTAGGCTAGCGAAGCGTAACGAAGAACTACGGGTGGCAAGCCTCTGCAAGAGGAACCCTAAGGAGTTCTTCAGTTATGTTAATAGTAGAAAGCCCATTAGAAGCATGATAGGTCCTTTAAAGGACGGAAGCGGCGTTCTGCGGACCTCCGACGCGGACATCGCTAATGTGCTTAATGAGTACTTTGCGGGAGTGTTCACCAGGGAGGATACCCGCGTCATCCCCGAGCCAGCTGTGAGGCACGAAGGTGCTGGCCTGGATAGTGTTAGATGTACCGCGACAGTCGTTGCTCATAGAATAGACAAACTGAGCGCGTTTAAGGCTCCTGGGCCAGACCAGTTTCTCCCCAGTGTTTTGCGAGAAGTCCGCGACCAGGTGGCTCCCCACCTGGCTACAGTCTTCAACAAATCGTTGGAGATGGGCCAGGTGCCTGGCGACTGGAGGGAGGCCAACGTGACCCCTATCTTTAAGAAAGGGGATCACGAAAGTCCAGGGAACTATCGTCCTATTAGTCTCACTTCAGTTGTAGGTAAATTATTAGAAAGGATAATAGCTGATAGAATCGTTGACCATTTGGATTCCTACAAGCTGCTTGGGGACTCCCAACATGGGTTTAGACGGCATAGGTCGTGTCTCACCAACTTGCTCGAGTTTTTCCACGTCATGTTGAGTGAGTACGATAAGAGTAGGGCGATTGATATACTTTATCTCGACTTTCAGAAAGCCTTTGATAAGGTACCTCACCGCCGGCTAATGGCGAAAGTGCGCGCGCTGGGTATCGGTGGGGAAATAGGTAGGTGGATTGAAAACTGGCTGAGGAATAGGCGGCAGAGGGTGGTAATTAAAGGGCTAGTTCGGGTTGGGCCTCGTCACTAGTGGGGTTCCTCATGGTTCCGTTTGGGGCCACTGTTTTTACCATTTACATAAATGATATCGACGGTGGCATCGTCAGTCGGATCGCCAATTCGCTGATGACACCAAGCTTGGGGCCAATGTTGGGACGCCCGAAGCGATCTAGAACTGCGTGCGGACCTAGGTAGGATAGGAGAGTGGTCCGAAAAATGGCAAATGCCGTTTACTTGGGTTAAATTGCAAAGTGATGCACATTGCTACGCCAATCCAAGTCGGACTACTCGATGTTGTGGCATTAATATCGAGTGACTGATTTAGAAAAGGACTTGGTGTGCTAATTAGCAGCGACCTTAAGTTTACGAAACAGTGTGTAGAGGTGGAAAAGAAGAAGCCCAGAAACTATTGGGGTTATCAGGAGGCATTTCAGTTTCGGAACAAGGATTTGCTCTCACTGTACAATTCCCTTGTTCGGGCCGTACCTGGAGTAGCTGTGCAGTTCTGGTCGCCCCCCTCAGGAAGATATTGAGAGGCTGGAGCGAGTGCAAGGCGAGGGCCACAAGTTGATCCTTCCGTTAGGCATATGGCTAAATCGACGGTTCGCGCCCTGACTTGTTTTCGCTTGAAACTCGGAGGCTGCGCGGTCACTGATCGAGGTTTTCAAGCTCTTACTAGGTTCACGATGTCGATTTTAGAAGTATGTTTAGTTTAAAGATGATAACCCAACTCGCAACAATGGTTGGAAGTTGGATTTGAAACGGTTTAGGACTATTGTGTGTGGGATTACGTTTACGTATAGATCTGTGCACATGGAACAGGTTACCTTCGGAAGTTGTGAACAGTTCCTCTGTGGATCAGTTCAGAAAGGTTAGACCAAATTTTTGCACACTCTTTGAGTGTGTAGAAAATTTTCCGTGGCACCCGTTGCCATTGGTACCTCCTCGGTATGGGCCGCAAGGCCTTTTGAGTACTTCTTTTCCTTGTAACTCTTGTAACTCTCTCTCTCTCTCTCCCTCTCTCTTCTCCATCTCTCTCTCTCTCTCTCTCTCTCTCTCTCTCTCAGAAAACTCTGCAGGAGTTCGCTTGCTCGGTGTCTCTGTGAGCAAGCTAAATATAGAGCTATTTATATATTCTCCACTTTCCTGTAAAATTACCTTGGCTACTTTTCAGGGTCAAGGTATTTTCTTCAACCTTTTTCCGTCCTGCCTCTGGCAGGGAGGGAGCGGAGGGTGGGGAGAGAGCCTTCTACTTTTCTATCCAGTTTTCTACTACTGCTAGCATAGTTGAAAGACAAAATTTTCCCTGGCACCCGTTGCCATTGGTACCTCCTCCTCGGTATGGGCCGCAAGGCCTTTTGAGGTACTTCTTTCCTTGTAACTCCTTTAACTCCTTGTAACTCTCTCTCTCTCTCTCTCTCTCTCTCTCTCTCTCTCTCTCTCTCTCTCTCGTGGTGTGTGTGTGTGGAATTACGTTACGTATAAGATCTGTGACACATGGAACAGGTTACCTTCGGAAGTTGTGAACAGTTCCTCTGTGGATCAGTTCAAGAAAAGGTTAGACGAAATCTTGCACACTATTTGAGTGTGTAAAGACATTTAGGACCTCAGTCTGCGGAAATTTCTTTTCCTGTAAAATAGTTGATATCTGGAACCAACTTCCCTCAGAGGATGTTTCCAGTCAAGTGTAAATCTGTTTAAAAATAGGCTAGACAAAGTACAGAACACACTCATAGTTTTGATTAAACCTCAGAAAACTCTGCAGGAGTTCGCTGCTCGGTGTCTCTGTGAGCAAGCTAAAATAGAGCTATTTATATATTCTCCACTTTCCTGTAAAATTTCCTTGGCTACTTTTCCAGGGTCAAGGTATTTTCTTCAACCTTTTTCCGTACCTGCCTCTGGCAGGGAGGAGCGGAGGGTGGGAAGAGCCTTCTACTTTTCTATCCAGTTTTCTACTACTGCTAGCATAGTTTGAAAGACAAATTTTCCCTGGCACCCGTTGCCATTGGTACCTCCTCGGTATGGCCGCAAGGCCTTTTGAGGTACTTCTTTTCCTTGTAACTCCTTGTAACTCTCTCTCTCTCTCTCTCTCTCTCTCTCTCTCTCTCTCTCTCGCTCTCTCTCTCTCTCTCTCTCTCTCTCTCCGATGCTGAAGGAGGAGGCTAGTTGACTTTGCTGATGAGAACTTCCTCACTCAGTGGGTCAACGAGCCTACACGAGGCGAAAGCGTTCTAGACTTAGTATTCACGACCGAAGACAACCTCGTCACTGGCCTCACCGTTGACGAATCGTTGGGCGGGAGTGATCACGGTATTATTAGGTTCCGTGTGTGCGTCCCTCGGGTGAAGCGTAGTAACTCGAGAGGCAGTAAGCTCGATCTCCGGCGGGCGAACTTTGTTAGCCTCAGGGATAGCGTAGCAGAGATGGGGTTAGAGGTTGGCGGCGATGTTGAGGGAGTGTGGGGTGCATTCCGGGATGAGTTTATGGTGCTGCAGTCTGCTGCATACCCTCAAAAATGGTCACCCCTGCTTCAACGCAGCCTAAGTGGTTCAATCGTGGCATCGCTTCGGCTATCCGAAATAGGAAAGTAGTGTATAGGAGGGCGAAGGCCAATCGTTCCCACGAGAACACTGAAGCGTATGTCCGCCTGTGTAGGGAAGTGAAGGCGAAGGTTAGGCTAGCGAAACGTAACGAAGACTACGGGTGGCAAGCCTCTGCAAAGGAACCCTAAGGAGTTCTTCAGTTATGTTAATAGTAGAAAGCCTATTAGAAGCATGATAGGTCCTTTAAAGGACGGAAGCGGCGTTCTGCGGACCTCCGACGCGGACATCGCTAAGGTGCTTAATGAGTACTTTGCGGGAGTGTTCACCAGGGAGGATACCCGCGTCATCCCCGAGCCAGCTGTGAGGCACGAAGGTGCTGACCTGGATAGTGTTAGATGTACCGCGACAGTCGTTGCTCATAGAATAGACAAACTGAGCGCGTTTAAGGCTCCTGGGCCAGACCAGTTTCTCCCGGTGTTTTGCGAGAAGTGCGCGACCAGGTGGCTCCCCACCTGGCTACAGTCTTCAACAAATCGTTGGAGATGGGCCAGGTGCCTGGTGACTGGAGAGAGGCCAACGTGACCCCTATCTTTAAGAAAGGGGATCACGAAAGTCCAGGGAACTATCGTCCTATTAGTCTCACTTCAGTTGTAGGTAAATTATTAGAAAGGATAATAGCTGATAGAATCGTTGACCATTTGGATTCCTACAAGCTGCTTGGGACTCCCAACATGGGTTTAGACGGCATAGGTCGTGTCTCACCAACTTGCTCGAGTTTTTCCACGTCATGTTGAGTGAGTACGATAAGAGTAGGGCGATTGATATACTTTATCTCGACTTTCAGAAAGCCTTTGATAAGGTACCTCACCGCCGGCTAATGGCGAAAGTGCGCGCGCTGGGTATCGGTGGGGAAATAGGTAGGTGGATTGAAAACTGGCTAAGGAATAGGCGGCAGAGGGTGGTAATTAAAGGGGCTAGTTCGGGTTGGGCCTCGGTCACTAGTGGGGTTCCTCAGGGTTCCGTTTTGGGGCCACTGTTGTTTACCATTTACATAAATGATATCGACGGTGGCATCGTCAGTCGGATCGCCAAATTCGCTGATGACACCAAGCTTGGGGCCAATGTTGGGACGCCCGAAGCGATCGAGGAACTGCGTGCGGACCTAGGTAGGATAGGAGAGTGGTCCGAAAAATGGCAAATGCCGTTTAACTTGGGTAAATGCAAAGTGATGCACATTGGCTACGCCAATCCCAAGTCGGACTACTCGATGTTGGGCAGTAATATCGAGGTGACTGATTTAGAAAAGGACTTGGGTGTGCTAATTAGCAGCGACCTTAAGTTTACGAAACAGTGTGTAGAGATGGAAAGAAAGCCCAGAAACTATTGGGTTATATCAGGAGGCAATTTCAGTTTCGGAACAAGGAGATTGTGCTCTCACTGTACAATTCCCTTGTTCGGCCGTACCTGGAGTATGCTGTGCAGTTCTGGTCGCCCACCCTCAGGAAAGATATTGAGAGGCTGGAGCGAGTGCAGGCGAGGGCCACAAAGTTAATCCCTTCCGTTAGGCATATGGGCTACAATCGACGGTTACGCGCCCTGAACTTGTTTTCGCTTGAAACTCGGAGGCTGCGCGGTCAACTGATCGAGGTTTTCAAGCTCTTACGAGGGTTCAACGATGTCGATTTTAGAAGTATGTTTAGTTTAAATGATAACCCAACTCGCAACAATGGTTGGAAGTTGGATTTGAAACGGTTTAGGACTAGTGTGTGTGGGAATTACGTTACGTATAAGATCTGTGACACATGGAACAGGTTACCTTCGGAAGTTGTGAACAGTTCCTCTGTGGATCAGTTCAAGAAAAGGTTAGACGAATCTTGCACACTATTTGAGTGTGTAAAGACATTTAGGACCTCAGTCTGCGGAAATTTCTTTTCCTGTAAAATAGTTGATATCTGGAACCAACTTCCCTCAGAGGATGTTTCCAGTCAAAGTGTAAATCTGTTTAAAAATAGGCTAGACAAAGTACAGAACACACTCATAGTTTAAGATTAAAACCTCAGAAACTCTGCAGGAGTTCGCTTGCTCGGTGTCTCTGTGAGCAAGCTAAATATAGCTATTTATATATTCTCCACTTTCCTGTAAAATTTCCTTGGCTACTTTTCCAGGGTCAAGGTATTTTCTTCAACCTTTTTCCGTACCTGCCTCTGGCAGGGAGGGAGCGGAGGGTGGGGAAGAGCCTTCTACTTTTCTATCCAGTTTTCTACTACTGCTAGCATAGTTTGAAAGACAAAATTTTCCCTGGCACCCGTTGCCATTGGTACCTCCTCGGTATGGGCCGCAAGGCCTTTTGAGGTACTTCTTTTCCTTGTAACTCCTTGTAACTCTCTCTCTCTCTCTCTCTCTCTCTCTCTCTCTCTCTCTCTCTCTCTCTCTCCTTGTTTCGGAACAAGGAGATTGTGCTCTCACTGTACAATTCCCTTGTTCGGCCGTACCTGGAGTATGCTGTGCAGTTCTGGTCGCCCACCCTCAGGAAAGATATCGAGGGGCTGGAGCGAGTGCAGGCGAGGGCCACAAAGTTAATCCCTTCCGTTAGGCATATGGGCTACAATCGACGGTTACGCGCCCTGAACTTGTTTTCGCTTGAAACTCGGAGGCTGCGCGGTCAACTGATCGAGGTTTTCAAGCTCTTACGAGGGTTCAACGATGTCGATTTTAGAAGTATGTTTAGTTTAAATGATAACCCAACTCGCAACAATGGTTGGAAGTTGGATTTGAAACGGTTTAGGACTAGTGTGTGTGGGAATTACGTTACGTATAAGATCTGTGACACATGGAACAGGTTACCTTCGGAAGTTGTGAACAGTTCCTCTGTGGATCAGTTCAAGAAAAGGTTAGACGAAATCTTGCACCTATTTGAGTGTGTAAAGACATTTAGGACCTCAGTCTGCGGAAATTTCTTTTCCTATAAAATAGTTAATATCTGGAACCAACTTCCCTCAGAGGTTGTTTCCAGTCAGTGTAAATCTGTTTAAAAATAGGCTAGACAAAGTACTGAACACACTCATAGTTTAAGATTAAAACCTCAGAAAACTCTGCAGGAGTTCACTTGCTCGGTCTCTGTGAGCAAGCTAAATATAGAGCTATTTATATATTCTCCACTTTCCTGTAAAATTTCCTTGGCTACTTTTCCAGGGTCAAGGTATTTTCTTCAACCTTTTTCCGTACCTGCCTCTGGCAGGGAGGGAGCGGAGGGTGGGGAGAGAGCCTTCTACTTTTCTATCCAGTTTTCTACTACTGCTAGCATAGTTGAAAGACAAAATTTTCCCTGGCACCCGTTGCCATTGGTACCTCCTCGGTATGGGCCGCAAGGCCTTTTGAGGTACTGCTTTTCCTTGTAACTCTCTCTCTCTCTCTCTCTCTCTCTCTCTCTCTCCAACAAATCGTTGGAGATGGGCCAGGTGCCTGGTGACTGGAGGGAGGCCAACGTGACCCCTATCTTTAAGAAAGGGGATCACGAAAGTCCAGGGAACTATCGTCCCATTAGTCTCACTTCAGTTGTAGATAAATTATTAGAAAGGATAATAGCTGATAAGGTCGTTGACCATTTGGATTCCTACAAGCTGCTTGGGGACTCCCAACATGGGTTTAGACGGCATAGGTCGTGTCTCACCAACTTGCTCGAGTTTTTCCACGTCATGTTGAGTGAGTACGACAAGAGTAGGGCGATTGATATACTTTATCTCGACTTTCAGAAAGCCTTTGATAAGGTACCTCACCGCCGGCTAATGGCGAAAGTGCGCGCGCTGGGTATCGGTGGGGAAATAGGTAGGTGGATTGAAACTGGCTGAGGAATAGGCGGCAGAGGGTGGTAATTAAAGGGGCTAGTTCGGGTTGGGCCTCGGTCACTAGTGGGGTTCCTCAGGGTTCCGTTTTGGGGCCACTGTTGTTTATCATTTACATAAATGATATCGACGGTGGCATCGTCAGTCGGATCGCCAAATTCGCTGATGACACCAAGCTTGGGGCCAATGTTGGGACGCCCGAAGCGATCGAGGAACTGCGTGCGGACCTAGGTAGGATAGGAGAGTGGTCCGAAAAATGGCAAATGCCGTTTAACTTGGGTAAATGCAAAGTGATGCACATTGGCTACGCCAATCCCAAGTCGGACTACTCGATGTTGGGTAGTAATATCGAGGTGACTGATTTAGAAAAGGACTTGGTGTGCTAATTGGCAGCGACCTTAAGTTTACGAAACAGTGTGTAGAGGTGGAAAAGAAAGCCCAGAAACTATTGGGTTATATCAGGAGGCAATTTCAGTTTCGGAACAAGGAGATTGTGCTCTCACTGTACAATTCCCTTGTTCGGCCGCACCTGGAGTATGCTGTGCAGTTCTGGTCGCCCACCCTCAGGAAAGATATTGAGAGGCTGGAGCGAGTGCAGGCGAGGGCCACAAAGTTAATCCCTTCTGTTAGGCATATGGGCTACAATCGACGGTTACGCGCCCTGAACTTGTTTTCGCTTGAAACTCGGAGGCTGCGCGGTCAACTGATCGAGGTTTTCAAGCTCTTACGCGGGTTCAACGATGTCGATTTTAGAAGTATGTTTAGTTTAAATGATAACCCAACTCGCAACAATGGTTGGAAGTTGGATTTGAAACGGTTTAGGACTAGTGTGTGTGGGAATTACTTTACGTATAAGATCTGTGACACATGGAACAGGTTACCTTCGGAAGTTGTGAACAGTTCCTCTGTGGATCAGTTCAAGAAAAGGGTAGACGAAATCTTGCACACTATTTGAGTGTGTAAAGACATTTAGGACCTCAGTCTGCGGAAATTTCTTTCCCTATAAAATAGTTAATATCTGGAACCAACTTCCCTCAGAGGTTGTTTCCAGTCAAAGTGTAAATGTGTTTAAAAATAGGCTAGACAAAGTACTGAATACTCTCATAGTTTGACTAAAACATATGAAAACTGCAGGATCTCGCTTGCACGGTGTCTCTGTGAGCAAGCTAAATATAGAGCTATTTATATATTCTCCACTTTACTGTAAAATTTCCTTGGCTACTTTTCCAGGGTCAAGGTATTTTCTTCAACCTTTTTCCGTACCTGCCTCTGGCAGGGAGGGAGCGGAGGGTGGGGAGAGAGCCTTCTACTTTTCTATCCAGTTTTCTACTACTGCTAGGGTAATTGAAAGAAAAATAAACTTTTACAAAATTTTCCCTGGCACCCGTTGCCATTGGTACCTCCTCGGTATGGGCCGCAAGGCCTTTTGAGGTACTTCTTTTCCTTGTAACTCCTTGTAACTCTCTCTCTCTCTCATCGGAGGACTGCGATCGTTGTCCACGCTGGTGGCAACGACTTGTTCCTCAAAGGCGGTGGGTATGTCTTACAGAAGGGATCATCACCGAGATCGTCTCTTGCGGATGATCTAAAACTGAAGACAGGCAGGGGAATGTTAATGGGTATTTTACCGCGAATGAATGCCAGTGACCACGCGCTCAGTAAGGTCATTGGCATCAACGAGAGGGTGCAAGACTTGTGCGTCCCGCTGGGCGAGAGGTTTATTGACCCCTTCGACGCATTTTCGGTAGGTGGGACTTTTACCAGAGGGATGGTGTCCACCTCAATAACAAGGGTAAAGGTGTGCTAGGCGCGCTGCTCGACCGGCACCTATACAGAATGGTGAGGTCGAGTCCGGGGAGAGATGATGGGGCCCCACCGGGGAGAGATGATGATGAGCCGGTGGCGGACGTACCTTCAACTGAAGGGTGCGTCCAGGTACAGGTGGGTGACCCTCCTTCCACGTGGAGGGGGCTCAGGCTCCTGCGGAAGTTGCCCCCTCGTTAGTGAGGGGCTCTTCAACTCCCGACAGCCCTGGCTGTTCGGGAAACGGGTCGTGCTAGGGGCGGTCAGATAGGGAAGGCTCCCTCCGTGCAATGCTTTTTAATGCTAGGTCGATTAGGAACAAGTTTTGCGAGCTACGGGCGCTCTTAGCATCAGAATACCAGGATATCGTTGCTATCACCGAGTCCTGGATTCATACTGATCGTAGGGACTACGTTGGGGAGTTCGAAATTCCCGGGTATAGAATGTTTCGCAAAGACCGCACCCGTGGGGAGGGTGGTGGTACTAATATACGTCAGGGACACGTTGAGTCCGGTTAACTGCCAGTTCCGGTCGGAACGGAGCTGCTTGGCGTCGATCTGAATGTGGGAGGGACGAGCTATAGGTTAATCTTGGTGTACAGACCTCCGCATCTCCTCCTCGAGGAGGATACAGCCCTGTACACCGAACTCAGTAGCCTGCTAGGGGATAGGGTGTGTGTAGTTTTAGGAGACTTCAACTGTCGCGGCATAAAGTGGGAAGACAGGACTGCTGATGCTGAAGGGAGGAGGCTAGTTGACTGCTGATGAGAACTTCTTCACTGAGTGGGTTAATGACTAATGAGCCTACACGAGGCGAAAGCGTTCTAGACATAGTATTCACGACCGAAGACAACCTCGTCACTGGCCTCACCGTTGACGAATCGTTGAGCGGAAGTGATCACGGTCTGATTAGGATCCGTGTGTGCGTCCCTCGGGTGAAGCGTAGTAACTCGAGAGGCAGTAAGCTTGATCTCCGGCGGGCGAACTTTGTTAGCCTCAGGGATAGCGTAGGTGAGATGGGGTTAGAGGTCGGCGGCGATGTTGAGCGAGCGTGGAGTGCATTCCGGGACGAGTTTATGGTGCTGCAGTCTGCTGCCATACCCTCAAAACCGGTCACCCCTGCTTCAACGCAGCCTAAGTGGTTCAATCGTGACATCGCTTCGGCTATCCGAAATAGGAAAGTAGCGCATAGGAGGGCGAAGGCCAATCGCTCCCATGAGAACACTGAAGCGTATGTCCGCCTGTGTAGGGAAGTGAAGGCGAAGGTTAGACTAGCGAAACGTAACGAAGAACTACGGGTGGCAAGCCTCTGCAAGGGGAACCCTAAGGAGTTCTTCAGTTATGTTAATAGTAGAAAGCCCATTAGAAGCGGCGTTCTGCGGACATCGCCAATGTGCTTAATGAGTACTTTGCGGGAGTTTTCACCATGGAGGATACCCCCGTCATCCCCGAGCCAGGCGTGAGGCACGAAGGTGCTGGCCTGGATAGTGTTCGATGTACCGCGACAGTCGTTGCCGATAGAATAGACAAACAGCGCGTTTAAGGCTCCTGGGCCAGACCAGTTTCTCCCCAGAGTGTTGCGAGAAGTGCGCGACCAGGTGGCTCCCCACCTGGCTACAGTCTTCAACAAATCGTTGGAGACGGGCCAAGTGCCTGGTGACTGGAGGGAATCCAATGTGACCCCTATCTTTAAGAAAGGGAATCACGAAAGTCCAGGGAACTATCGTCCCATTAGTCTCACTTCAGTTGTAGGTAAATTATTAGAGGGGATAATAGCGGATAGGATCGGTGACCATTTGGATTCCTACAAGCTGCTTGGGGACTCCCAACATGGGTTTAGACGGCATAGGTCGTGTCTCACCAACTTGCTGGAGTTTTTCCACGTCATGTTGAGTGAGTATGATAAGAGTAGGGCGATTGATATACTTTATCTCGACTTTCAGAAAGCCTTTGATAAGGTACCTTACCGCCGGCTAATAGCGAAAGTGCGCGAGCTGGGTATCGGTGGGGAAATAGGTAGGTGGATTGAAAACTGGCAGAAGAATAGGCGGCAGAGGGTTGTAATTAAAGGGGCCAGTTCGGGTTGGGCTTCGGTCACTAGTGGGGTTCCTCAGGGTTCCGTTTTGGGGCCACTGTTGTTTATCATATACATAAATGATATAGACGGTGGCATCGTCAGTCGTATCGCCAAATTCGCTGATGACACCAAGCTTGGGGCCAATATTGGGACGCCCGAAGCGATCGAGGAACTGCGTGCGGACCTAGGTAGGATAGGAGAGTGGTCCGAAAAATGGCAAATGCCGTTTAACTTGGGTAAATGCAAAGTGATGCACATTGGCTATGCCAATCCCAAGTCGGACTACTCGATGTTGGGGAGTAATATCGAGGTGACTGATTTGGAAAAGGACTTGGGTGTGCTAATTAGCAGCGACCTTAAGTTTACCAAACAGTGCGTAGAGGTGGAAAAGAAAGCCCAGAAGCTGTTGGGTTATATCAGGAGGCAATTTCAGTTTCGGAACAAGAGATTGTGCTCTCTCTGTACAATTCCCTGGTTCGGCCGCACCTGGAGTATGCTGTGCAGTTCTGGTCGCCCACCCTCAGGAAAGATATTGAGAGGCTGGAGCGAGTGCAGGTGAGGGCCACAAAGTTAATCCCTTCCGTTAGGCATATGGGCTACAATCGACGGTTACGCGCCCTGAACTTGTTTTCGCTGGAAACTCGGAGGCTGCGCGGTCAACTGATCGAGGTTTTCAAGCTCTTACTCGGGTTCAACGATGTCGATTTTAGAAGCATGTTTAGTTTAAATGATAACCCAACTCGCAACAATGGTTGGAAGTTGGATTTGAAACGGTTTAGGACTAGTGTGTGGGAATTACTTTACGTATAAGATCTGTGACACGTGGAACAGGTTACCTTCAGAAGTTGTGAACAGTTCCTCTGTGGATCAGTTCAAGAAAAGGTTAGACCAAATCTTGCACACATTTGAGTGTATAGAAAATTTTCCGTGGCACCCGTTGCCATTGGTACCTCCTCGGTATGGGCCGCAAGGCCTTTTGAGGTACTTTTCCTTGTAACACACACTCTCTCTCTCTCTCTCTCTCTCTCTCTCTCTCTCTCTCTCTCTCTCTCTCTCTCTCTCTCTCTCTCTCTCTCGCAGGGTATAAAGGTTATGCACATTCTCTTCTGGGTGTTGTAAACTTTATACTTGGGGTGTGACAGCCCTCCGGTCCCGAGTCGTGGGATTCTAGAGAAATTGGCTGCCAGTTCCTTTAGGTTCTCTCTCTTCTTTCGGAGGGCGGGTGAAGTCTGTTGTACAATCCTGTCCCGTGGGTTACTAGGACCCCATCCCATCCCTACTCTGTCCTTTTAGCTTAGTTAAGGATGCTCTCTGACTGAAAAAAAAAAAAAACTTTCTTTAGTATTAAGTCTTTTTCTCTTCTTTTACTATTAGGACCCTACTGCTACCTCATGCGTGGGAAGAGAGGCTTTGGAACCTCTATAAATAACACCATTTAACGCTCGTAGGTTGTGGGAGACTGGGATGGAGGGGTCCCAGGCGTAGGGGCGCGATGAATGGAGTGTGGCTAGTGCCCCGTTAAGCCCATTCCTAACGCGTAATGGCCTGACCAGCCCCCTGCGACCGTTCTTTGGTGACCAATTGATGGTGCTTGGCTGTACTGCTCTTAGGTGAGAGAGCTTTACTGCCCAGCTGGCTGCCAGGCCAGCGTAAACTCGGGCGTAGCCTCTGGGTCTGGTGGGATATCCCTTGAACACTGGATTCTAAGAGTCTGGCCGCTTGTGAGTGACTAGTAAGACTTAGTAAGGGGCTGCATCTCGCTGTCGCTCCTGGCGGAAATCCGTGACGCCTGCGTCGCGAGTGTTTGTCAGTTGGTAGCTGCGACACGTTTGGGACTGTCCGGCCCTGGGGACCTTGGTCGGTGCGGCAGCAGCGAGAGGTGTAGTCTTCTGGATGGGATGAACGTCACTTGCAAATAGGTGGATGCGTCTACGCGCGGGAAGAATTCACCCCCCCCTCCTTTTTTATATACTGGTCAGAACGTTTTTGATAGTTTTCATTGCTAGAACGCTTTATCTTATTCAGAGTTCGAAAAAAAAAATTACAATGACTGGACCGCAGAAACTGAAGGCTGAATGTGCGAGGTGTGAAGTAAACCAGTGGGTGACGAACTTCAAAGAAGCCTGCTTCGAGAAGATCAACCACTCCAGCATGTGCCGCTTTTGCGAACTCATGCGTTTTACGAGAAGCTAGAGGAGAGGGTCCGGCGGCTCGAGTCGTCCAGACCGGCTGTTGGAGGTGCGGCGGTCACTGACGCGGCTGCGCCCTCCACCCGGAGCTCATTGATAGGATAGCTGCCATGGAAAGGCGGTCCAGCGATGGACTGGACAGAGCTCGGGACCGCGGAGAAAGGGTAGAGGTGCAACCGGGGGCCAGGGTACAAAATCAGTGTCAGGAATCGCCAGCGACCCACGTGGAATGCACGGAACCGCGGCGCAAGGTGGAGGGCGTAAAGAAGGGGCCGATAGAGAAGGGTGGGAAGGGGCCTACTGATGGCCCAAAGAAACCGAAGGATGTAGCTGCCGGTCGGGGTGGGTCGGGTGGTGTAAGTGCGTCTATGGGTGGCGACGGGTATCGAAAGGTCTCGGGCAAGAAGGCTGCGAAGCCGAAGCCTGAGACCCCAGTTGCCCCTGTCAGGACCTCCAACCGCTTTAGTCTCCTGTGCTCGAAGGAGGAAGACACCGTTTTGATTGGGGACTCGCAGATCAGGGGCCAGGAGAAGTACTTTGCTTCTGCAAACCGGGACGGGAGGAAGGTAAGGTGCTTACCTGGGCGGGGAACGGCGCACTTAAGGAAGGAGGTAGAGAAGCTGCGCGTGGCTAGTCGGAGGACTGCGATCGTTGTCCACGCTGGTGGCAACGACCTGTTCCTCAAAGGCGGTAGGGTAGGTCTTACAGAAGGGATCATCACCGAGATCATGTCTCTTGCGGATGATCTAAAACTGAAGACAGACAGGGGAATGTTGATGGGTATTTTACCGCGGATGAATGCCAGTGACCACGCGCTCAGTAAGGTCATTGGCATCAACGAGAGGGTGCAAGACTTGTGCGTCCCGCTGGGCGTGAGGTTTATTGACCCTTCGACGCATTTTCGGGTAGGTGGGACCTTTACCAGAGGGATGGTGTCCACCTCAATACAAGGGTAAAGGTGTGCTAGGCGCGCTGCTCGACCGGCACCTATACAGAATGGTGAGGTCGAGCCCGGGAGAGATGATGTTGAGCCGGTGGCGGACGTACCTTCAACTGAAGGGTGCGTCCAGGTACAGGTGGGTGACCCTCCTTCCACGTTGGAGGGGGCTCAGGCTCCTGCGGAAGTTGCCCCCTCGTTGGTGAGGGGCTCTTCAACTCCCGACAGCCCTGGCTGTTCGGGAAACGGGTCGTGCTAGGGGGCGGTCAGAATAGGGAAGGCTCCCTCCGTGCAATGCTTTTTAATGCTAGGTCGATTAGGAATAAGTTTTGCGAGCTACGGGCGCTCTTAGCATCAGAATACCAGGATATCGTTGCTATCACCGAGTCCTGGATTCATACTGATCGTAGGGACTACGTTGGGGAGTTCGAAATTCCCGGGTATAGAATGTTTCGCAAAGACCGCACCCGTGGGGAGGGGGGAGGGGTACTAATATACGTCAGGGACACGTTGAGTCCGGTTGACTGCCAGTTCCGGTCGGAACGGGAGCTGCTTGGCGTCGATCTGAACGTGGGAGGGACGAACTATAGGTTAATCTTGGTGTACAGACCTCCGCATCTCCTCGAGGAGGATACAGCCCTGTACACCGAACTCCGTAGCCTGCTAGGGGATAGGGTGTGTAGTTTTAGGAGACTTCAACTGTCGCGGCATAAAGTGGGAAGACAGGACTGCTGATGCTGAAGGGAGGAGGCTAGTTGACTTTGCTGATGAGAACTTCCTCACTCAGTGGGTCAATGAGCCTACACGAGGCGAAAGCGTTCTAGACTTAGTATTCACGACCGAAGACAACCTCGTCACTGGCCTCACCGTTGACGAATCGTTGGGCGGGAGTGATCACGGTCTGATTAGGTTCCGTGTGTGCGTCCCTCGGGTGAAGCGTAGTAACTCGAGAGGCAGTAAGCTCGATCTACGGCGGGCGGACTTTGTTAGCCTCCGGGATAGCGTAGGTGAGATGGGGTTAGAGGTCGGCGGCGATGTTGAGGGAGTGTGGAGTGCATTCCGGGACGAGTTTATGGTGCTGCAGTCTGCTGCCATACCCTCAAAACCGGTCACCCCTGCTTCAACGCAGCCTAAGTGGTTCAGTCGTGACATCGCTTCGGCTATCCGAAATAGGAAAGTAGCGTATAGGAGGGCGAAGGCCAATCGTTCCCATGAGAACACTGAAGCGTATGTCCGCCTGTGTAGGGAAGTGAAGGCGAAGGTTAGGCTAGCGAAACGTAACGAAGAACTACGGGTGGCAAGCCTCTGCAAGGGGAACCCTAAGGAGTTCTTCAGTTATGTTAATAGTAGAAAGCCCATTAGAAGCATGGCGTTCTGCGGACCTCCGACGCGGACATCGCTAATGTGCTTAATGAGTACTTTGGGGAGTGTTCACCAGGGAGGATACCCGCGTCATCCCCGAGCCAGGCGTGAGGCACGAAGGTGCTGGCCTGGATAGTGTTCGATGTACCGCGACAGTCGTTGCCGATAGAATAGACAAACTGAGCGCGTTTAAGGCTCCTGGGCCAGACCAGTTTCTCCCCAGAGTGTTGCGGGAGGTGCGCGACCAGGTGGCTCCCCACCTGGCTACAGTCTTCAACAAATCGTTGGAGACGGGCCAGGTGCCTGGTGACTGGAGGGAAGCCAACGTGACCCCTATCTTTAAGAAAGGGGATCACGAAAGTCCAGGGAACTATCGTCCCATTAGTCTCACTTCAGTTGTAGGTAAATTATTAGAGGGGATAATAGCGGATAGGATCGTTGACCATTTGGATTCCTACAAGCTGCTTGGGGACTCCCAACATGGGTTTAGACGGCATAGGTCGTGTCTCACCAACTTGCTCGAGTTTTTCCACGTCATGTTGAGTGAGTATGATAAGAGTAGGGCGATTGATATACTTTATCTCGACTTTCAGAAAGCCTTTGATAAGGTACCTCACCGCCGGCTAATGGCGAAAGTCGCGCGCTGGGTATCGGTGGGGAAGTAGGTAGGTGGATTGAAAACTGGCTGAAGAATAGGCAGAGGGTTGTAATTAAAGGGGTAGTTCGGGTTGGGCCTCGGTCACTAGTGGGGTTCCTCAGGGTTCCGTTTTGGGGCCACTGTGTTTATCATTTACATAAATGATATCGACGGTGGCATCGTCAGTCGGATCGCCAAATTCGCTGATGACACCAAGCTTGGGGCCAATGTTGGGACGCCCGAAGCGATCGAGCAACTGCGTGCGGACCTAGGTAGGATAGGAGAGTGGTCCGAAAAATGGCAAATGCCGTTTAACTTGGGTAAATGCAAGGTGATGCACATTGGCTACGCCAATCCCAAGTCGGACTACTCGATGTTGGGGAGTAATATCGAGGCGACTGATTTGGAAAAGGACTTGGGTGTGCTAATTAGCAGCGACCTTAAGTTTACGAAACAGTGCGTAGAGGTGGAAAAGAAAGCCCAGAAGCTGTTGGGTTATATCAGGAGGCAATTTCAGTTTCGGAACAAGGAGATTGTGCTCTCTCTGTACAATTCCCTGGTTCGGCCGCACCTGGAGTATGCTGTGCAGTTCTGGTCGCCCACCCTCAGGAAAGATATTGAGAGGCTGGAGCGAGTGCAGGCGAGGGCCACAAAGTTAATCCCTTCCGTTAGGCATATGGGCTACAATCGACGGTTACGCGCCCTGAACTTGTTTTCGCTGGAAACTCGGAGGCTGCGCGGTCAACTGATCGAGGTTTTCAAGCTCTTACGCGGGTTCAACGATGTCGATTTTAGAAGCATGTTTAGTTTAAATGATAACCCAACTCGCAACAATGGTTGGAAGTTGGATTTGAAACGGTTTAGGACTAGTGTGTGTGGGAATTACTTTACGTATAAGATCTGTGACACGTGGAACAGGTTACCTTCAGTTGTCCTCTGTGGATCATTTCAAGAAAAGGTTAGACCAAATCTTGCACACTATTTGAGGGTGTAGAAAATTTTTCCTGGCACCTGTTGCCATTGGTACCTCCTCGTGTATGGGCTGGAAGGCCTTTTGAGGTACTTATTTTCTTTGTAACTCCTTGTAACTCTCTCTGTGGTGAAAAAGTTTAAGGGTGGTGGTATAATATTTTTTCTCTCTTTTGTTCTTGGTTGTGCACCAAAATAAATTAGGGAATCCCTGCTTAACGTGGCTATTTAACTCGCTTCCCGATGCTATTTGCTGTGCAGACACTGGTAACTTTTTTTTTTGTAATTGAATCCTCTTTGATTTGATGATGATACAGCTTTTCACGGAATTAACTTAGTAATAAAGACCTAAAATTGCACTCTTGGTTAGCGCAGTATGTGTGGCAATAAAGCTCATTTTCTGCTATTTTTTTTTAACGGTACCCCAACTTCAGTGAAGAAACGAAGGTGATAAGTAAAGGAAGAAGTCTTCAGTCCAGCATTTCAGTTTTTATTTATTTATTTATATATATATATATATATATATATATATATATATATATATATATATGCAAATAACTGCAATGACCGCGCAGTATATAAATGAATAGAAACGACATAAGTATTAAGGAACGTTTCTGCACACGAGGAGGAGAGATAACGAAATAATGAAAAATGAGGCGAACCGCCTGGGAATCGAACCCAGGGCCTTCCAATTGCCGGTCGGACGCTCTACCATTATGCTACGGACCTCACTCAATCACAAATCGAAATTCTCCCAAATAGGGCAGAAACCAATGCCCTCAGAGAGCACCCTCGCAAATCGTGAATATGCGCAAATAACTGCAATGACCGCGCAGTATATAAATGAATAGAAACACATAAGTATTAAGGAACGTTTCTGCACACGAGGAGGAGAGATAACGAAATAATGAAAAATGAGGCGAACCGCCTGGGAATCGAACCAGGGCCTTCCAATTGCCGGTCGGACGCTCTACCATTATGCTACGGACCTCACTCAATCACAAATCGAAATTCTCCCAAATAGGGCAGAAACCAATGCCCTCAGAGAGCACCCTCGCAAATCGTGAATATGCGCAATAACTGCAATGACCGCGCAGTATATAAATGAATAGAAACGACATAAGTATTAAGGAACGTTATATATATATATAAACATTTGGAAGAAAGTGTCAAATATGAGATCATATAATGTACATAACATATATAGTGATGAATATGCACGTACATGAATAGAGATTTACTTACATAGTTGATGTACACGTATCAACATAATTGAGGGGTCGCGCGTCTTATGGTACCTAAGCGCCACAACAGGCGAAAACGTGTTTTTGATGGATATCACTATTTTCACCCTTCATGTATCGCGTGGTTTGGGTTATAATGACCTTACGACACTAGAAGTATGGTTGAAAACCTTATGAAGCGAACTACTTTTTTCACCGCTATCGCCAGCCAAAAGTTCACCCAAAGTTCGGCATAATAAGAAAATAAAAAAATGTAAAAAAATATATATAAAATATAAAATATGAAAATCTATTCCAAAAACTCATCAACATCTTCATTAGCATACTTATAACTAATTTAGCCAAAAATGAACGTTCAAAGCTCAATTAATAACAGAGATACTATTGCGAGAATATTGCTGAACTTTGGAGGCGATTTCTGGCGAATTTTGATTTTGGCGCTTTGGTACCTTAAGACGTGGGACCCCTCATATACTCTGTACACATTATATAATTAAAAAGTTTATTACTGCATACACTGTGTATAGAGTTTCGCATTTATGTACACATAGCAAAAGGTTATATATATACACAAAATTTATTAAGGGTTAATTAAGTGTGGCGTTCTGTATGGTATTTCATTTAAATTCTCTTTTATACTCTCTATACTTTTATTTTCTCTGTTTCTGGCTTAGGCCTAATTCGAATTTTTTTTATATTGTTATTGTTACAAATATTTTTATAAATGTTTCCTATTGTTAGTGGAATTTCGGGATATTTTATAAAACTGTTGTTATAGAAGTAACACACACCACACACACATAGTATATTAAAATCTTTAAAAGATTAACAAAAGGAATATATATATATATATATATATATATATATATATATATATATATATAGCCATGCCATTTATAGATAAAATAGCTATTTGAATTACTATACATAAAATTGCTAACTGGTTATTCTGAAGTGGATGGGAAATGTATTATTTTATAACAGTAACTGGAAAGTAACCGTAATTTTAATAAAATATTAATGGCAAAAGACGTGAATTAGATTTTTCAAATCTTAATGCTAGGAAAGAAACTCTTATTTGACAGAGGTACCTGAGAGCGGACTTGAAGAAGCAGTGCCAGGCTGTAAATGAATGGGTGTGTGCCAGTGACTTATCTTTTTTTAAAGATGACCAACCAGTATGCGTAAACCACATCGTCATTCCGTGATCTTAATTTTAGTGCTTAACTATATTTATTCGCGTAATTATTAGATTGGATTTACGAAAGCGATGATTTCTAAGAAAGTAGTAGTAGTCCCCCCCCCCCCCCCCCACCCCCACCCCCCAATAAATTGAAAAACGGGGGTTGATAAGGGCATACGTTGACCCCCACCCCCAACATCTTAGGGTATTCTAACTTTCGTAGTAAATTATGTACAATTTTTTTCCATCAGTTCATCCCCACCCCCCTTCACATTCCCCAATGACCGACATTCCGTTGGCAGGCACTTGCGTATATCGTAACCAAATCCTACGAAGTGAGTTTAAACCTAACTTAGGGGTATCCAATTGCTAGAGCTGCGATTGCATCTGGCCCATAACTCGATTCCGGTTGTTGTTGGTTTTTAGTGCACTGAATTTCCTCAATTTTGAGACGTAGATGATGATATTACGTAAGAGTTTAGGGTAATTTTCTCTCTCTCTCTCTCTATTTTTTTCACTCTATAGTCTAACCTAACCTAACAACCTCCTAACCTACTATTGAAACTTTACTTTTGGAAAGTATCGGTCATTTGAGCAAAACATTCTCGCACCGTTTTGGAACCTGTTGGACAGGTTTTTCTCTTAACCCAAGTTCAAGATTCCGCGTCGAATAAGTAGTAGTATATCTTTCCCTCAAATTCTTATTAAAACGCTGACCTAACATATTGAAAGTGGATATATAGATTTTGTTTTTAGTTTGATTTTTTAAATAGATTTAATACAAGTTGGTCGTGGACATTAATACTTAAATTGACTTTTTAAAAAATTGAATAAAAGATTGATTGAAATTTTCATTTACTTTCTTCTGTTTTCAAAGGTCGAAATTATTGTGGGCTTTTTTTTTATTCTCTGATCGACGATGGTTTTTCTGCTTCGATTTTTACGTGTTGTCGACCACTAGTTGTTCGGTGTCGTTTGTGACGTAAACGTTCGTTTCGGCGTCTGTTGGTTCCCTCTGTCGAGGCACAAGACGTTCCTGACGGTGGCTTCTCCACCAGCAACAAACGCGGGACAATAGCAGTAAAGTAGTTGAAGAAACCTGTAAAACATATATATATCACACACACACACACACACACACACACACGACCATGCAGAGGACCAAAAAAGGGTGACCATGTCCATCATTGGACTTCAGCATGGAAATGAGTGCATCGCCCAAACGAGCTCTGCATCCTGATCTTTAAAATGATCGAAGTCTGCGTCCTTTCGTCCCCCACTCCTCATTCCTCTCCCTTGAACCCACTTGTGCACCCCCTTTATTCCCCCCTTCTCTCATCTCCCTCCCTCCCTCATTCACCTGGTCATCGGAGAAAACGTAGAGTAGAGGGTTGGCGACTGCGGCCGCCGTCAGGAGAAGCGAGGCCCAAGGGAGGGCTGCGGCGTCCTCGTGGTAGTGGTGGGGGGAGGACAGGCATTAGTGGAAGCGGCGCAGGAGGAGGCCACGAGCACGTGACCCACCACGGGCACCAAGGAGGACACACTGATTGCCCACCCACACACGCCTACACGCCCGTCCATGTTCCCGTGTACACTGTAAAACGAAGAGAAAACTTAGTCACACACACACACACACACACACCACACACACGGTATACTGTATTTTTTTGTTCTATTTATTTGACACTCACATTGTGGGCGTAATGGGCGCCGTTTCTGAGTCGATGATTCCCGCAGGATTTCTGCTTGCCCTCGCCGACATTCGGCCTCGGTGGCCTTGAGATGGGCGGCCCTTGAGGACGCCCACATGAAGAGCGTTGCAGCCATATGGGCGCCTACGAGAGACGTAAGGAAAGTGGTGAAGGAGAGTGGCCAAAGGGTGGAAAGGTGGCATCGAGCGTCGTGGGTCGCCCACGAATTCCATCCCGCCCATGGCAGCAAAGCGATCCCGAAGGAGTAGGCCCACACACCCACGATGGCTCCTCCCCATCCTATGAGGCTGTTACCCACGGCTGTGTATCTGTGTACAAAGGGTGAAGTTAATGGTCCAACATAATACAGTGGATTCATTGGTGCTTCCGCCCATGTTTAGTCCCACATTTTAAGGAAATCTAGAATTCTTCTAGCTGACCCATTTTGTGGGTTTTGCGCAACCCCCATCCCTAACTACACCTTATGTAGTTTATGTCCCAAAACAACGGCGTTAACTTCAGTAATATCTCTCAAACCTCAACTGATTCCTAACTGGGTTGGCTGCGGTTAAATTTGGGTTTGAGTTGCGGATGTTAATCAGTTTACGGATCCATAGTTACTGTTAACTATGTAACCGTTATGAAAAGATAACGTTTTAGAAAGATAACCGTTATGGAAAGATAATGTGGAAAGATAACCGTTATGGAAAGATAACGGTTCGCTGTGTCGTGTGGAGTTATCCTTTCGCCAATTAACGAAATGAATGAATGACATGGGGGGGGGGAGGCATCTCTGTAGATGAAATAAAACAATTGCACATGGAGGTTTTTAAGTAAAGTATATATATATATATGTGATGTGTGGTGCTGTTTTGGTGATTGGTTAACTGGCACGGTAGTCCCTTGCTGGCAATTTGTTTTTTACTCAGCCCCTCTCCATTTGCCTCCCCCCCCTAACCCCCTTCGGATCAATAGGTGTGTCCTTATAAGGGGCGAGGGGAGAGGAGTCGTTCTCCCCTTAACGGCCACGCCCCTCTTTGCAACGGTAGGGACACATCGGCTGAGAGGTAAATTAGTTTCTCCAGGTTTATTCGTTCGTTTGTTTGTTCGTTTGTTTGTTCGTTGGTTGTTCATACGATTTTTTCAGGTTTTTATTTATTTATTTATTTATTTATTTATTTATTTCGGTATGAGTTTTCCTGAAGTCAGAATTGGCCTCTCAGAATGGGTTTCATTTTTAATCGCTCTTCAGGTTTGAAAGCATCATTAATATATAATATATATATTTTTTTTATGAAATATCAGGGAGTCCGTGAACTTTTTCCATTGGAGTGTTGTCACTCGAAACGTTTGGCTCCCTTTTGGGTGTAAAGTAGTGCCTCTTCCCGGCAGTTATTACTCCGGTAATGGGTGCCAAAGAAAAAGAAAGTGCGAGGAAGGCGTTTGTTTCCGATGTTTGGAAGTAATTTACTGGTAATCGATTGATTTTTGTCTTTGTTTATGGATTTGTTAGAGAGAGGCGGAAGCGGTGTCGTTGTTACGTTTCCACAATCCTATAAAAAGACAGCGCATGATGAAGAGCTTGTGGAGTTCACGCCTCCGACGAGACGTAATAGGGGTGTTTAGCATACAGATAAGGCGAATGGAGGTGTCGCTTTTTGCCATCGGGATATAAACCCGCAGCAGAAAAGTAATTTGTTGAACTTTGAAAGATAAGTTTGCGGTATAAAATGGTGGGTATTTTGTTTTGTTTGTTGTTTTGGGTATTGAATTTTGGTAGAAATGGAATAAGGCCACCGTGATCAGTCGTGTTTCTGCCCCAACGATGAAGCTTCTAGTAAATGATTCACGTTTGTTGGGTTTGAGGTGTTGGCTCGCTTTTTGATCGGGCTTTTAATGGGTTCTCTAAATTTCTTGAATGGAGATAAAGATCGGAGAGACTGTGCTATCAGTGGCTCGATGATAATATCTTTGCCCGAAAGGTTTATGCGATGATATTCGTTTGAATTTTGAACACGAAATGATGTTTGAACCAATATTATAACTGCTGTTCGGCAGTGTGGCCGTGTTGACAAGATGTATCGACAAAATGTTTTTTAGGGTTGGGTGGGGTTAGGTTAGGGTTAGGTTAGGTTAGGTTGAGGTTTTAGTGTCTTGATGAAATTTCCCGTCGGCTAAGTGTTTACAGGGTCGATTCTTTTTACCTTGGAAGTTCAAGATCCACTAGAAGTTGGTTCAGAAAACGTTCGAGACTTATTAGATTACTGTTTGTACGAAGAGTGACTTACTTGCGTGGGTGGTTGTTGGTTAGATAGTAGTGAAGGAGGAGTAGTGTGGCCGTAGAGAGAGATGTCAAAAGGGTCACTAGAATGATCCCAGAATGACCCAAGTAGCAGGCGTTGTACCCCGATTCACCCACTACTGACCCTTCGGAAAGAAAGTCAAGTTAAGCAGTAACAACTAGGGGTTGTATAAATATTTTAACTCCTAGTGGGTGGTGACTGTAAGGACTCTCAAAGAGATGAACTACAATGAGATGCGATTCCGTGACTAGGTGGTTCTTAAAATAACTTAGAAAAAAATGGCTAACTTTTTTTTGTCAACATTATCGAGGTTATTTCTTCTTGATGATGATGATGATGATGACCGATAATGTAAAGGATAATAATTTCAAATGCATTATTTCAGGATGACAGAGGACACACGTCGTCATACACGCGTATCCATTGAGAAGAATTTAAAATTAACTTACATTTAATTAGAAGCGACTTTTAATAGTTTAATTGAGGTGTTTTAAACCATTTAAAATTATAATTTAATATTTATTCAAAATTATAAAAAATAACTAAAAATAATCTCAAAATGAGATTGAAAATTTTCATTCGTGTTACCCATCATTTGTTAGGCTCGAAACCGCTTTTAAAGCCGTGTTACCCATCATTTGTTAGGCTCGAAACCGCTTTTAAAGCGGCCAATAAAAGCGCAATTTCGTATTGGTAAAAATTACCCAAGAATTGACTCGAGGAGTAACGAACGAAAGTGACTCTTAAAAGGCGACGACTCTAAAAGCGGTTCACCCCATATCAGAAACGACTCAATGACTCGGGAGATACCCACCACCCCTGGCCGAGATGACGTGTATCGGGAAGGCGACGACGAAAGAGGCGAAGATTCCGCTTACCGCCTGCGACAGGAGTAGGAGGTTCTTCACCGATCGTAAGGCGGAAGGACGCAGGAACACTCCTACCTGCGGGAGAGGAACGGCTCTCATTCACTCTCGCACACCCACAAAACTTTTTTTAATTCAATTATTTAACACCACCCTTCCACCTCCCGTCTGTCACACGTTCACCCAAACACAGTAATGGTTTATTATTATTATTATTATTATTATTATTTGGAAGAGATGAGAGAGCTTATGTTCAAATAAATTGATTTTGATGAGGAATATAAAATTAAAGTGTGCCTGGCCTTAAAATTGAACATTCAGACAACGAAAGGTCAAAAGTCATGAACCAGACGGGATAAAGTCAAGCGAGAAGTATGACTAACGTGTGTGTGTGTGTGTGTATGTATGTATGTATCTATCTGGTTTGGTTTCGCAGGCTTTCCCCCTACCCCCATATCCTCCAGAAACTCTTAATTTTTTTTTTCTGGTTTTTGCCTCTCGCGCACGGGTGGAAATTGCAGTATTAAAAAAATTTAAGAATGCGGAATTTGACTAAAATAATCGAATTAGTTTCGGAAGATTAAATTTTATTAGAAGGTGACTTAGGAATGAGCTAAAAAGAAAAAAAAAAAAAGAAAAAAAAAGATTTGAAAACGAGCCAGCAAAGAATTAAGATTTTTTTTTTTTTTAAATGGGTTCGGTTTCATTATGTCTGATCCTGATTGTAGGCATTTAATTGCGTACCATTCTCATTCCACTTTTAATTAATTAATTTTTATAGTTTTTTTTTAAAGTATTACAAAATATTGTTTGGTTCGTGACCCGAAAACTAAAAATTCATTAGCGAGCGGTTGTTTTCTTTTGTGAAAACTACAATTCATTAGAGGCCCCTCGAAGCGAGTTAATGACTCGTTTTCCCATCACCAATTAATTGTCAAGTGTTCCCGATTTACGTGTTAATTAAAGCAGGGTGTACCGACCCTAAATAATACGAATTCGCTAAAAAATTGGGATTAGCTTAGTGAATTGCGCCGCATCTTCAACGACAAGAACTAAGTGGTTGCTGTTTTTTATTCATTCTTTTTCGAAAGCCTTCGATTTAATTGATCATGAAAGGTTGCTAGTCGAACTTAGTGTTATGGTGTGGAAGGGCTTTCATTATACAGCGTTCAAACTACGCGTGTTTCGTAAAATTCCCGTTCCAAATGTTGTTTTCGTGGAATTTCTTTGACTGTGTGAACGATTTGGGAACAAACTTTCTTCGTTCTTGGTGATTTTTGAGGAATTCTTCATTCCGTTTTTGACTGAAGTTACGAGGAACAAATTCTCCAGAATACTTCCAAAGAACATATTCGTAAAAAGGGGGCAAATCTCCCCGCAGAATGAAGTAACTCTAAACAAATGTAGTTTATTTTTGTCACCAAAGAAAGTTTATACGAAATTTTGCTGAAAAATAAATAATAAATGGCTGAGACTCGAGAATTCCATTCAAGTGAGCAAAACGAGTGTAAACTGAGTAAAATTGAATTCCTTTTTGGAAGTAATAGGAATTCCACGAACGGAGGTCTTTGAGCTTTTGTTCCTTGTTCCAAGTGCAGTTGAATAGCGTATAGCAGTTACTACTCTCTTATCTGACTAATAGCCGTTTTATTTAAATAAAATGTGATGATTAGGTCATTTTGGAGTCTTCTAAGGATCATTAATCGGAACTCATTGATACGCGTTACGTCACTAAACTGTCGCATCATTCAGTAATTAAGACACGGTTGCGGTAAAAGTTTGAATGATGTCAGGACTTAAACCTAAAGGTATACAGTCTTAAATCACCGTCAATAGCGGTGTCTTTTTATAACTGATAGTTAAATAAACGGCAAAAAGAAACCACGTGATCTCTTATCAGCCTCGCAATTTACCTTTACAGCCGACAGTTAACGACGATAAAATTACTTCTGTCAGTTCTTGTAGGTATTCTAAGAACAGTTGTCAAGTCATAGGTTAAAATTTGGTCTCGCGTGTTTGCCTGTCTGTCATTAAACATCAGATGCTACTGTATTAATAAAATATTTAGAATGGATGTTAGTCTGTGTGGAGAGTCGGGGATGTTCGTTCGAAAGTCTGGACAAAGAAAACTCGCGTTCGGTCAACCGTCGACCAACCTCGCTGAAAGTTCTTTACCTGGCGTACAATGTCATAAAATAGGAATGATACTGAATATTGCGTGAATTATTGTGATAGTTGAAGTTGAAGACGGAGGAACTTTACCTGAACGACGTTGGTGAAGAAACAGACGGTTGCCAAGGCAACGCTCACCACCAGGAATAGTTTTTGATCAACTGAAGGAGCTGAATCTGGATCATTCTTTAGAATGGTTTTAGACATGGGACTCCCAACAGCACCCAAGGCACCATTAGCAACCCCGAAACAGCTACTGCAGCTGGAGGTAGTCCAGCTATATCTTGAGTCATTTTGATTTTTCCTCTGAGCAGTTATATAATGTACGATAATAGCACGAATGCTTTATAATCACCTGTTGGGGAATAAAGTCTCCTGAATTGTGTTTCGGGTGTGATCAGTTTACGATCTCGAGCGAAGAACTACTTTGGTGTTTGGCTCGGTTTTCTGTTCCCGACTCTCTCGACTTCTCCTTATAAGGTTTTCTCCTTTACCCTGTAAGGAAGTCGGGGAGGAGGCTGGAGGAGGGCTTTAAGAAAGAAGAAATGCCCTCTTTTGGCCTCTCACCATCGTTCTACCCTTATCTTCATGTTTTGGGGAGTAATCTCCCCTCCTAAAATTGGGGTATCATTCAAGTACTTCATCTTTAGCGCGTGATTTGTACGGTTTCCTACGATGACCTTTGGAAGTTGGAGTGAGGGATAAATCCTTCATATTGCGCGCAACGGTCGGAGATTTGTCCGGGATTCCCTTTCCTGAAATGAACCTTTTACCCCGAAGAATGCAGTCAATTCGAACAAGGGTGATGCGCCCCCTATCACTACCTACTTACAGTATGTGTTCGAAGGAGGGGGATGTGTGATGTTTGTTGAAGATGGAAGTTTTCCAGGAATGAGGAGGGAGAGGAATGGCTTGACTTAACTAGCCTGTGGAAAACCGTTGACAAGTACACAGTTATCACTGATTAGTATATATATATATATATATATATATATATATATATTATATTATATATATATATATATAATATATATATATATATATATATATAACTCATTCATTTATCTATTACACACAACATATAACATACCGACTAAGGTATGTTATGTGCATGAAATTAATTAGGAACATTTCGTCTCCCAACATTGCCTATCACACCTTTATTATCAGGTCATCCCATAAGTAATGTCGTTTTTTACGGTAGATTAAGTTTAAACTAGTCCTACTCGGTTTAAGCATAACCAAACAACCAAACAATCACCGCTCAAGTCTACTGTCAACAACTGGATCGATTGAACACTGCACTAAAAGAAGAGAGACCTTCTTTGGTTAATCGGAAAGGAATCGTGTTCCACAACGACAACGCACGTCCTCATACCGCTCGGATCATTTCTGCAAAAATTGAGGAGCTACAGATTATCATCTCTTCAGGACGATAAACAGTATACTTCTTTAGATGACCTGCACACCAGTCTTTGTACGTTTTTTGCCTCAAAACCGCCTGAATTTTATAAACATGGCATTGAAAAGCTTGTAGGACGTTGGCAGTGTGTCATTGATTCCGATGGAAAATATATACTAGATTAAAAAGTTTTTTTTTTTTTTTTTTGTCCTTCAAATTCCGATCTCAAAAACGACATTACTTATGGGATGACCTGATAGTACTCTTATGAGAGTGAATGAATGGACACCTTTTGTTTTGATGCAGCTTTCAATCGAATACAACTGAAATCAATGATTTTGTGGCAAGGATTAAGCTAAATGCGTCTTAAAATCATCAATAATAATAATAGCCTATGTCTTTATTGTATTGTATACAATGGAAATTGCAATTCGATGAAATGAAGGTCGTACAATGATGTATTGTACAACTTAAAACGCACTGTAAAATTTTGACGGTCTAACTATTTTTAATTTAAATAAATTTATGATTTCCTTTTCAAGTGAAGTAATACAGGTATTATATATTCTGCATCTGGGCGAAACATATTACAAAATGCTAAAATCAAAGAATGGTAACATACATTAAGGACGAATATACGTAGACCTAGACCAGGGGTGGGGAACCTTTATTGTGTGACGGGCAAATCTCAATTAAAATAATCTCTACCGGGCAAATTGCAGCTTTAAAAATAATTTGGGTCATAAGTAAGATGTAAATACTGTGTGACTTTAAATAATCAAACTGTCCACGGGCAATTAAAATCTGCCGCCTGCGGGCGGCAGGTTCCCCACTCCCTTCGCCTGCTCCTT
>JAJOZX010001377.1:792500-924108 GCA_023014485.1 Bathynomus jamesi | reverse complement strand
TGTAGGAATCAAATGGTCAACGATTCTATCAGCTATATACTTTCTAAAATTTACCTACAACTGAAGTGAGACTAATAGGACGATAGTCCCTGGACTTTCGTGATCCCCTTTCTTAAAGATAGGGGTCACGTTGGCCTCCCTCAGTCGCCAGGCACCTGGCCCCCTCCAACGATTTGTTGAAGACTGTAGCCAGGTGGGGAGCCACCTGGTCGCGGACTTCTCGCAAAACACTGGGGAGAAAACTGGTCTGGCCCAGGAGCCTTAAACGCGCTCAGTTTGTCTATTCTATGAGCAACGACTGTCGCGGTACATCTAACACTATCCAGGCCAGCACCTTCGTGCCTCACAGCTGGCTCGGGGATGACGCGGGTATCCTCCTGGTGAACACTCCCGCAAAGTACTCATAAGCACATTACCGATGCCGCGTCGGAGGTCCGCAGAACGCCGCTTCCGTCCTTTAAAGGACCTATCATGCTTCTAATGGGCTTTCTACTATTAACATAACTGAAGAACTCCTTAGGGTTCCTCTTGCAGAGGCTTGCCACCCGTAGTTCTTCGTTACGTTTCGCTAGCCTAACCTTCGCCTTCACTTCCTACACAGGCGGACATACGCTTCAGTGTTCTCGTGGGAAAGATTGGCCTTCGCCCTCCTATACGCTACTTTCCTATTTCGGATAGCCGAAGCGATGCCACAATGAACCACTTAGGCTGCGTTGAAGCAGGGGTGACCGGTTTTGAGGGTATGGCAGCAGACTGCAGCACCATAAACTCATCCCGGAATGCACTCCACACTCCCTCAACATCGCCGCCAACCTCTAACCCCATCTCTCCTACGCTATCCCTGAGGCTAACAAAGTTCGCCCGCCGGAGATCGAGCTTACTGCCTCTCGAGTTACTACGCTTCACCCGAGGGACGCACACACGGAAACCTAATAAGACTGTGATCACTCCCGCCCAACGATTCGTCAACGGTGAGGCCAGTGACGAGGTTGTCTTCGGTCGTGAACACTAAGTCCAGAACGCTTTCGCCTCGTGTAGGCTCGTTGACCCACTGAGTGAGGAAGTTCTCATCAGCAAAGTCAACTAGCCTCTCCCTTCAGCATCGGCAGCCTGTTTCCCACTTTATGCCGCGACAGTTGAAGTCTCCTAAAACTACACACACCCTATCCCTAGCAGGCTACTGAGTTCGGGTACAGGGCTGTATCGTCCTCGAGGAGGAGATGCGGAGGTCTGTACACCAAGATTAACCTATAGAGAGAGAGAGAGAGAGAGAGAGAGAGAAGAGAGAGTGTTACAAGGAGTTACAAGGAAAAGAAGTACTCAAAAGGCCTTGCGGCCCATACCGAGGAGGTACCAATGGCAAGGGTGCCAGGGAAAATTTCTACACACTCAAATAGTGTGCAAGATTTGGTCTAACCTTTTCTTGAACTGATCCACCGAGGAACTGTTCCTGTTATTAAAAGTTTATTTTTCTTTCAAACTATCCTAGCAGTAGTAGAAACTGGATAGAAAAGTAGAAAGCTCTCTCCCCACCCTCCGCTCCCTCCCTGCCAGAGGCAGGTACGGAAAAAGGTTGAAGAAAATACCTTGACCCTGGAAAAGTAGCCAAGGAAATTTTACAGGAAAGTGGAGAATTATAAATAGCTCTATATTTAGCTTGCTCACAGAGACCGAGCAAGCGAACTCCTGCAGTTGGTTCCAGATATTAACTATTTTATAGGAAAAGAAATTTCCGCAGACTGAGGTCCTAAATGTCTTTACACACTCAAATAGTGTGCAAGATTTCGTCTAACCTTTTCTTGAACTGATCCACAACTTCCGAAGGTAACCTGTTCCATGTGTCACAGATCTTATACGTAAAGTAATTCCCACACACACTAGTCCTAAACCGTTTCAAATCCAACTTCCAACCATTGTTGCGAGTTGGGTTATCATTTAAACTAAACATACTTCTAAAATCGACATCGTTGAACCCTCGTAAGAGCTTGAAAACCTCGATCAGTTGACCGCGCAGCCTCCGAGTTTCAAGCGAAAACAAGTTCAGGGCGCGTAACCGTCGATTGTAGCCCATATGCCTAACGGAAGGGATTAACTTTGTGGCCCTCGCCTGCACTCGCTCCAGCCTCTCAATATCTTTCCTGAGGGTGGCGACCAGAACTGCAAGCATACTCCAGGTACGGCCGAACAAGGGAATTGTACAGTGAGAGCACAATCCTTGTTCCGAAACTGAAATTGCCTCCTGATATAACCCAATAGTTTCTGGGCTTTCTTTTCCACTCTACACACTGTTTCGTAAACTTAAGGTCGCTGCTAATTAGCACACCCAAGTCCTTTTCTAATCAGTCACCTCGATATTACTGCCCAACATCGAGTAGTCCGACTTGGGATTGGCGTAGCCAATGTGCATCACTTTGCATTTACCCAAGTTAAACGGCATTTGCCATTTTTCGGACCACTCTCCTATCCTACCTAGGTCCGCACGCAGTTCCTCGATCGCTTCGGGCGTACCAACATTGGCCCCAAGCTTGGTGTCATCAGCGAATTTGGCGATCCGACTGACGATGCCACCGTCGATATCATTTATGTAAATGGTAAACAACAGCGGCCCCAAAACGGAACCCTGAGGAACCCCACTAGTGACCGAGGCCCAACCCGAACTAGCCCCTTTAATTACCACCCTCTGCCGCCTATTCCTTAGCCAGTTTTCAATCCACCTACCTATTTCCCCACCGATACCCAGCGCGCGCACTTTCGCCATTAGCCGGCGGTGAGGTACCTTATCAAAGGCTTTCTGAAAGTCGAGATAAAGTATATCAATCGCCCTACTCTTATCGTACTCACTCAACATGACGTGGAAAAACTCGAGCAAGTTGGTGAGACACGACCTATGCCGTCTAAACCCATGTTGGGAGTCCCCAAGCAGCTTGTAGGAATCCAAATGGTCAACGATTCTATCAGCTATTATCCTTTCTAATAATTTACCTACAACTGAAGTGAGACTAATAGGACGATAGTTCCCTGGACTTTCGTGATCCCCTTTCTTAAAGATAGGGGTCACGTTGGCCTCCCTCCAGTCACCAGGCACCTGGCCCATCACCAACGATTTGTTGAAGACTGTAGCCAGGTGGGGAGCCACCTGGTCGCGCACTTCTCGCAAAACACTGGGGAGAAACTGGTCTGGCCCAGGAGCCTTAAACGCGCTCAGTTTGTCTATTCTATGAGCAACGACTGTCGCGGTACATCTAACACTATCCAGGCCAGCACCTTCGTGCCTCACAGCTGGCTCGGGGATGACGCGGGTATCCTCCCTGGTGAACACTCCCGCAAAGTACTCATTAAGCACATTAGCGATGTCCGCGTCGGAGGTCCGCAGAACGCCGCTTCCGTCCTTTAAAGGACCTATCATGCTTCTAATGGGCTTTCTACTATTAACATAACTGAAGAACTCCTTAGGGTTCCCCTTGCAGAGGCTTGCCACCCGTAGTTCTTCGTTACGTTTCGCTAGCCTAACCTTCGCCTTCACTTCCCTACACAGGCGGACATACGCTAAAGTGTTCTCATGGGAACGATTGGCCTTCGCCCTCCTATACGCTACTTTCCTATTTCGGATAGCCGAGGCGATGTCACGATTGAACCACTTAGGCTGCGTTGAAGCAGGGGTGACCGGTTTTGAGGGTATGGCAGCAGACTGCAGCACATAAACTCGTCCCGGAATGCACTCCACACTCCCTCAACATCGCGCCGACCTCTAACCCCATATCTCCTACGCTATCCCTGAGGCTAACAAAGTTCGCCCGCCGGAGATCGAGCTTACTGCCTCTCGAGTTACTACGCTTCACCCGAGGGACGCACACACGGAACCTAATAAGACTGTGATCACTCCCGCCCAACGATTCGTCAACGGTGAGGCCAGTGACGAGGTTGTCTTCGGTCGTGAACACTAAGTCCAAAACGCTTTCGCCTCGTGTAGGCTCGTTGACCCACTGAGTGAGGAAGTTCTCATCAGCAAAGTCAACTAGCCTCCTCCCTTCAGCATCGGCAGTCCTGTTTTCCCACTTTATGCCGCGACAGTTGAAGTCTCCTAAAACTACACACACCCTATCCCTAGCAGGCTACTGAGTTCGGTGTACAGGGCTGTATCCTCCTCGAGGAGGAGATTCGGAGGTCTGTACACCAAGATTAACCTATAGTTCGTCCCTCCCACGTTCAGATCGACGCCAAGCAGCTCCCGTTCCGACCGGAACTGGCAGTCAACCGGACTCAACGGTCCCTCACGTATATTAGTACCCCACCCCCCTCCCCACGGGTGCGGTCTTTGCGAAACATTCTATACCCGGGAATTTCGAACTCCCCAACGTAGTCCCTACGATCAGTATGAATCCAGGACTCGGTGATAGCAACGATATCCTGGTATTCTGATGCTAAGAGCGCCCGTAGCTCGCGAAACTTGTTCCTAATTGACCTAGCATTAAAAAGCATTGCACGGAGGGAGCCTTCCCTATTCTGACCGCCCCCTAGCACGACCCGTTTCCCGAACAGCCAGGGCTGTCGGGAGTTGAAGAGCCCCTCACTAACGAGGGGGCAACTTCCACAGGAGACTGAGCCCCCTCCAACGTAGGAGGAGGGTCACCCATCTGTACTCCGCCGCACCCTTCAGTCGAAGGTACGTCCGCCACCGGCTCATCCTCATCTCTCCCCGGTGGGGGCCCATCATCTCTCCCAGGACTCGACCTCACCATTCTGTATAGGTGCCGGTCGAGCAGCGCGCCTAGCACACCTTTACCCTTGTCATTGAGGTGGACACCATCCCTCTGGTAAAGGTCCCACCTACCCGAAAATGCATCGAAGGGGTCAATAAACTTCACGCCCAGCGGAACGCACAAGTCTTGTACCCTCTCGTTGATGCCAATGACCTTACTGAGCGAGTGGTCACTGACATTCATTCGCGGTAAAATACCCATTAACATTCCCCTGTCTGTCTTCAGTTTTAGATCATCCGCAAGAGACATGATCTCGGTGATGATCCCTTCTGTAAGACCTACCCCACCGCCTTTGAGGAACAGGTCATTGCCACCAGCGTGGACAACGATCGCAGTCCTCCGACTATCCACGCGCACCTTCTCTACCTCCTTCCTTAAGTGCGCCGTTCCCCGCCCAGGTAAGCACCTTACCTTCCTCCCATCCCGGTTTGCAGAAGCAAAGTACTTCTCCTGGCCCCTGATCTGCGAGTCCCCAATCAAAACGGTGTCTTCCTCCTTCGAGCACAGGAGACTAAAGCGGTTAGAGGTCTTGACAGGGGCAACTGGGGTCTCAGGCTTCGGCTTCGCAGCCTTCTTGCCCGAGACCTTTCGAAACCCGTCGCCACCCATACACGCAGTTACACCTGAAGATAATTTCTATTTCACAGGAAAGTGATACAGTAAACTAAATCTGTTATAGAAAATAATTAATAAATTAAATAAAACGCAATTGGAAGGGAAGCGGGAGAAGTTTACCTTTGTTGGCGGAATAGTTGGCTGTATTCGATAGCCCTTTGCTGCAATTCAATGTGGATGTGAGATCCAAACGCGGTTACAATCTGTTGAATGGTGCTGAACGGAGAGAAAACGAACAATAAAATTCAATAAAATTTAATATGAAATTTCTTTTTAATCACAAACAAAATGAGACGCTAATGAAAATGTTTAATTTTAAAATTGAATGTGTAGTATGCACCTCGGCAGTGTAGTGGTTAGCATCGCTGACTACAAATCCATCGGCCCGGAATCGAGACCCGGTGACGGCAGTCGGCGCGCAAAAAAACCCAGCTGTTCATCCTTCCACACAAAGAAATTGGTTGGTAGATAAATGGGTACCCTGGGTAGCCTAGTGGTTAAGACGCTGGGCTGCTGCTGGTGGGGCGTGGTTCGGATTCCACGTTAAACTGTACGTCTGAGGTGGTGAGACAAGCTTGCCCTTCGTCAGAATGAACAATTCACTCGAAAGCTAAACCAAAGTTAACCAAAGTAAATAATGAGGTTTAGCCATCGTGAATTAACATTTTTATGCAAAAACATCAATGTATTACGACAATTATAACTGGTCTCAATCCGAGTTAAAAATTATATTAAATCTTGTGGTAAATATGCGTTTTAGCACGTGACCTGGACTTTGGCATGAAAATTGGTTTTTTGGTGTATGCCAGTGTTTTGTGCGAATTTGACAATTTCTTGTGCAAATGAGCGGTTGAGGAGATATGACACCCCCCCCCCCCCCCCCATCCTACGATTTTTAAGTCCCCCAAAGTGGGCAGAGCTTTGAAGTAGGTGGAAATTGTGGGGTAAGTGCCGTAGTGGCACTACCAAACCTAAAAAAACCTAACCTAGGCCTAACGCCTTGCTCCTAGTCGGGGGCTCCCCCCCGTACACCCCTTTGGACAATCTAGAGAAGAATGCAATACTCTGTGCTACTGAAATATCTTAACAGCGGCTTCGTTATCGTCCGAATAACACTTAATGATGTTGTAATAGAAGGTCACAACTGGTATACACAACGGCCATGATGAATTTGGAGCTCAACGTATAGGGTGTCCATAAATGATTACCCTGATTAAACCATGCTATAACTTTTAATAAACACTCGTATTCAAACAGTTTTAATCATAAGTAGATAAACATACAAAGTTTTGATACATAGTTAATGAACTTAATAAGCTTCCACATGTGCACCCCTAGTGGCACGTAAAATGTCTAAACGGTATTCACACTCACGCCACACATTTTCCAACATTTTGGGTTAACTGTCGCAATTGCATCCGTAATACGTTCTCACAATGTCCTGATATCTGGAACAACTGTTGCATAAACCAAATCTTTAACATGACCCCAGAGAAAGAAATCCAGCGGGGTAATGTCTGGTGATCTTGGGGGCCATGGGATTGGCCCGTCCCTGCCAATCCATCGATTTGAAAATGTTGCGTCGAGAGTTTCACGAACAACATGCGCCCAATGAGGGGGTGCCCCATTTTGTTGGAAGATGACAGTTGGCTGCCTGTCCTGCAGCTGGGGGATGGCGTAATTGGTGAGCATATCCAGGTACACAGTTGCGGAAACAGTGTTCTCAGCGAAGAAGGACCAATTATCTGGTCATGCATTAGTCCACACCAGACACTGATCTTCGGACTGCCCCGAATATGCTCCTTACGGCACGTGGGTTTTCCGATTCCCAAATACACACATTGCGTCTGTTGATTTTACCACTAAGATGAAACGTAGCCTCGTCTGAAAAGCAGACACGTAACAAGAAGTCATTATCCTCGTCAATGCTGTTCAAAATGTCAATAGCGAGTTGTTCACGTTTGGGACGGTAATCAGGCTTCAGTTCTTGAACAATTTGTACCTTATAGGCGTGTAACTTCAAACGTTTGTGTAACACCTAGTGCACCGTAGACTTCGGTATCTTTAGTTGGCATGAAGCTTGTCTCACCGATTTCCTTGGTGACCATGTGAAAGTTTGAATGCTTTCCACCGTCCCATCGGAAACTGATGGTCTACCACTGCTCTTTCCCTTTTCCACGTTTCCAAGAACTTTTTCATCCACGACTTAATTAACTTCACATCAGGTGGATTCTTTCCATACTTTGTTCTGAACCTTCGCTGAACACTGACAGGAGATTTTCTTTCTGGAAGCCACACAACACATTCTGCCTTCTCTGTCACAGACGCCATCTTAACTGAACAGCTACTACAGCGCTCCTAGTGGCGAATGCGGTAGACGAAACACACCAGCACAGAAACTCTATGCGTGTACGAGATCACCTGTAAAAAGAAAACGGATGTAAGATTCGTCATTAAAACGTGAGAGCATACTGTTTTCAGGGTAAACATTTATGGACACCCTGTACTTTTCCCCGGAAAATGCATTTACCCATGCGCAAACTCTCTCAATCCTCCCACACGTCACGGTTGACAAACCATACGTCATTGTCGACACACGCTGATTTCAATCTATTTTAATCGATCAAAAAATTGCTTATATCTCCGTTAATATCAATTTGCACAAGAAATACCAAATAAGAAAATAGATTCAGATTTAAATTCTACATAAGAAAAACCTATTGTCATCCCAAAGTCCAGGTCATGTGCTAAAACGAATATTAACCAATCCTGTTAACAAATTTGTCCAAGTGCGAGTTTCTGTAATAAACTACTTGCATTCATAAAATGATGGTCAAATAACGCCAATCGTATAACATTTGCTTCAGAGTTTGGCTCCATGGACAACGATGATTATGTTTTGGGAGTTATTTAACGCCCTTCGTAGGGGTCAATTGTAGTAGAGAGTATACAGGGCGTCCCAAAAAAATGTATACACACTTTAAATAATTATAAAGGCAGTGTTTATTAAAATACATTTCATTTTCAAAATGTAATAGAATCTACAGACATTATTTAATTGTTTTGTCAACGCCTGTTTTCAAACTGACGTCCGTTCTGGTCCAGGCACTGCTGATAACGCGAAGCAATGGAATCGCAAACATCACGAAACATTTCGTTTGGTATGTGTGTGCATTCTCGTTCAATGGCTGCTCTCAATTCAGCGACTGTTGCAGGTTTTATAGCGTAGACTTTGTCTTTTAAGTATCCCCATAAAAAAGGTCTAGTGGTGTGAGGTCTGGTGAACGCGGAGGGTATTCTACGAAACCCTTCGTCCAATCCACATCCACATCGTGCCAAGTACCACTCGCAATACTCCACTCTTCGGTCCGGATCACCTTCATTAATAGCATGGACTAATCTTGGAATGTAACTTTTCCATTGACAGCGCTTCAAAATGAGTTGGACAGACGATTCTGAAATTCCTACCTCACGACTCGCTTGCCGCACAGATTTTCTTGGACTTTGGTGATACGTTTCCAGTACTCTTTCTTGCTTTGTGGGGCTTGTCGATGTCCGTGGTCTTCCGGAACGCTTCTTGTGGACATTCTGAACAGTTCCATCGGCTTCAAACTTACCTCTAATTCGAGTGATGGTAAGTCGCGTTGGCGGATCTGTTTGAAACTCCCTCCTAAACTGTCTTTGCACTTCAACTGCGTTTTCACACTTCCAGTAGCATTTTAGAATGAATTTCCTTTGTTCAAAGCTTAGTCTGACTGCCATTATTAATTCTAATGGGTTTAACTTGGAAAGAAAGAAACATCAATTGAGCTATCAGCTGTTAAAGTGTGTATACATTTTTTTGGGACGCCCTGTATATAAAATAATAATTACACGAGTGTTTTTTATTTTAAAATGTCCCGAAAATAGTGTATTTTTATTTAAATTTTGAACACCGACCTATTATAAAATTACCAATAAATCAGATTGACCAGTTCCAAAAAATGTTGCCTACCACTGAATTCTATCCAATCACTACCCAGACCTAACGTGGCTTAACCTCGCTTAAACATTAGCTTTCTGGACATTCCAACGTCGAAGGATCAAATTCATTTTCAATTTGATCAAATTATCCAAAAATAATGAATGGTTTGAACATTAATTAGTTCGCCAATTTACCAATTCTGAATCTAAATTCAGTCAAAAAACTAGTTTATTAGTTAAAATGACAAAGTTAAAATTAATCCGTGTCCAAAAATTTGCATCTACTTTCGTTCTTACCTAACATCGGTCTGCATCCTGGATGACAACTTCATGAGAGACGTGAGGGCGTATTCCTTCGTAATCATGGAACACTGGGAAGACCAAAGGATCCGCTCATACACTTCGATCACCTCTTTTTCATTCACTTTTACATCACCGTCACCTTCGATATAAATTCATTAGTATCGACTCTTCACAAATTTCAAAACAGTTCTAAGTAAACAAATCACGTTCAAGAACATGTACACGTGGACATCCTTGCCGTCGTTTGGTAAAGCGAATTAACTTCACAAATCTTTTGTTTTCAGTATAAAAACAGTTTGAAAATTACCCATCCCTTTTTAAAAGAACATCCGAAACCCCTTGCTTCCCCCACATGAAGAGGTGGTGAGTGGACGAAGTCCCTATAGAATCATATGGGGCCCGAGCAATTACGGAGTAGGTGGACGGTCCAACTCTAACCGTGCCGAAGGTAGGAGTCGAACCTGAGACCATCAGAACTCGAGTCCACTCTTAAACCAACCGAGTTACCGGTGTTCTACATTCTTTTTTAATAAAATTATTTAATTCGTCTCTCCGACACGATTATGTAGATGTCAATCAAACTCGCAAAAGCCCTATCTCTAATTTAATACATTATGACAAATAACTAAAAGAAATAACTTGCTTTCCAACACTTAAAACGCAGTGAATTGAAATGGCAGTTATCTAAAACAAAACTTTCTTACCAGTAAACAGCAAGAGATCACCAAACTCTCCAATGCACCATGTGGCAACTTGTAGTAGAGGCTGAACATCCAAATTGGCAATGGAGAGATGTTTCCACAACTCCCGCACCACGTAAGACTGCTCTGAATGGGCCTCGCAAATCAGTTGAATGGTGTTCGCTACGACATCATCAGGAACGTGATTGCCAGCCTAAGGGACAAATTAAAAGAAACTCTCACCAAAACCATTTACAAAAGTACATTAAAAATAATTCCATAGTAACTGGTTTCCTAATTCAAGGTAACCCCTTTTGGAAATAATCTAAAACGAGTAATGATAGTTTAAAATCAGTAAGAGTACCGTTATACTTAAGAACACGGGTAGTGAAACCTGGCAAACTCGGATGACAGGAAGGGAAGGGTCATCCATGTTAGCAGAATATCCGAGTTAGCTGTGTTTATTTTTCCCGACCCCTAAAAATACGAGGGGCGGTCAAAAAATAAGTTTACAGGGCGTATAATTTCGTAACCAAAGGACCTACATTTGAAGTTGGCTTTGGTGTAAAAATTGTATAATAGGCATATATAGTTTTTCCATAGTACTGAACAAAACTATTTTAATTTTTTATTTACAAGACACGACAACACAGTATTGCTTTTGTGTGCCTCATTTTCACTATCCGAGGCAAACAATTTCAGGCACTTCAGGTGTGATGGCAGAGCTTAGGTCAGAAATAATACCACTTATGCTGACACTGGACTCCGATGTGATGGTGGTGGTGTTGTAGTCGTGGACTGCTGTAGTTGCAAGATGTGGGTGGTTATTAATAATCTAAATAAAACTGATTACATTTTATTTTGAGGTGCCAGTTAAACATATGTTGTCAAATGGATGTGCATATTAAACACAGCTTCTAAATTTGTCTTTGGCCAGTGTGGTGCGTTTTCTTTTCCCCATTGTACAGACATCACTAATGTCTTGTTGAGATGCATACTACTTTAGTTTGTCTTTCAACTTCTTATTGTCTGACACTGTTTACCTTGAACACCCGAATTCAATATTTAACTGCTTCGGAGATACGCCACTCCCTAAGTCTTAACTTTTCTTTTTATTACTACCTGTAGCACCTCTGACACTTTTAGAAGCCATGTTAACATTTGAATAGTCTGTGAAAGTAAATTACATTGTTAAAAATCACTTTGAAATGACGCGCAAAATTACTATCCATCCGAACACCGAATTTTGATGACCCTGGGTAACTCTTACGGGAGCTGAGATGCGATAGCCGAGCGATGTCGGGGACGAGAAAAAATTTATGGGAGTTAGCAAGGTTTCACTGTATTATTAAATTTCAATCACTTCGCGCTGTCAGTTCATTTAACAAAAATTAACTAGCTGCGGGCCCATAAACCATCTACAAGTAAACAATTACAATGAACTTACAGCATTGACCACTTTGAGCAGACTATCAATATGCCACCGAACAGTTGGGGAATACTTCTCAGCTGCAGTGACACATTTGGACGAGCAAATTTCTTTGAACTCCGGTTCTGCCTTTTCCATGAACACAATGAGTTCCCTCATCATGGAACGAATATTGCTCCCATTCACCAGAGCAAAGCAAAGTTCCATGGCACGGCGACGAATTGAAATATCAGCATCCTGAATGAAAAATGCTCCCATAATAAGGTATTCACTAACCTGAATATAACTAAATAATGCAACTAATACAACTAAATAATGCCGTAAATGCACCAATAAAATATAGTCACAGAAAAACTAATCCAATGAGCAAAACCCGCTTTAGAGTGGTAGGAGGTTCTAAAACGCCTCATTAAATATTAATTTACAATCCTCCCTCCCCATCTCTGCTTCCTTTTCGAGAAAGGAGTTATGACTAATCGGCACGTAAAAGACGAACTCTTAATCGGTGTTGACCGATTACAGTCATTATAAGGCAGAAATTTAGGAAATGCACACCTCTGAGATTCAAGTAGTTTCTCTTATATTAAAAAATTCATGGAAAAGCTTTCAGAGCAAGTCTTGTTAATAATTAAAGCGTTTTTATTACGGTAATAAAACCATCATTATTAAAAAAAAAATATATATATATATATATATATATACAGGGTGTTTGAAAACTTTCTGTACAAATTGTAATGGGGGATAGGCAACACCAAGACAAACCCTTTTCGTCTATAAGTGTATGTCCGCTGACGTCACCATTCGGCGCGAGAGGGCGCCGCTGCAATTGGCTAAAAGGTGAAGTGGGCTAGACTCGCGCTTGGCGCGGGCATTCTTAAATCGGACGTAGTACGCGTAACATGTTTATTTAAAGAAGGTGCTGAAAGTTGCGACCGGTAGCATCAATGCATGCTCGACAGCGTCGAAGCATTGACCGACGTACACGTCGAAAGAATTCCGGCATTTCGGGAACAGTTACAGCGGCGACAGCGATTCTTGCTACGGTCTTCTTCTGAGTAAATGGGAGTCTCGTACACGAGGTTCTTCATGCGTCCCCACAGGAAGAAATCGAGGCATGTTAAATCGGGCGATCTCGGTAGCCAGGCTACGGGCCCACCCCGGCCTATCCATCGGTCCCCAAAAGTGGCGTTCAGATAATCCCGCACATTGTTGCTGGAGTGTGCTGGGGCCCCGTCGTGTTGAAACCACAATCGTCTACGAATAGCCACGGGAACATCTTCCAGCAACGTTTCTTCAAGAAATATCCGATAAACCCGCCCGTCGAGTCGGGCAGGCAGCAGGTACGGCCCAATCAACTTGCCATGGACGATACCCGCCCAAACATTGACGGCGAACCGTTCTTGATGAGCATGCACCCGTGTAGCATGTGGATTTGCGTGCGCCCACACGTGAGAATTGTGCATGTTAAACACACCCTCACGTGTGAAACACGCCTCATCTGAGAACAGCACATAAGCCGGAAAATTAGGCTGCACCGCTGACTGCTGCAGAAACCAGCGTGCGAATTCCACACGAAGAGGGTAATCCCGAGGTTGTAATGCCTGGACTCTGACGATGAAACGGATGTAACTCCTGCTCGTGCAACACACTCCAGACCAGGTCGTGGTTCACACCGAGGATACGTGCAACACCTCGCGTGCTTGCGCTTGGATTGTCCTCAAATCGCCGTAGGATTTCTTCTTCCATGTCAGGAGTGCGCACGTTTCTCTCCCGACCAGTGTCATGCATGTTTGCATGGAATGTTCCAGTTTCTCGCAGTCGCCGATGCAAATGCGCAAACGTTTGGTGGTTTGGCACACGTCTGTTTGGGAAGCGCTGTCGGTACAACCTCACAGCAGCTCTTCCGTTTCCATTGGCAGCCCCATACACCATATGCATGTCAGCCATCTCAGCAGTCGTGAAGCGCTCCATGTTACGCGTACTACGTCCGATTTAAGAATGCCCGCGGCAAGCGAGTCTAGCCCACTTCACTTTTTAGCCAATTGCAGCGGCGCCCTCTCGCGCCGAATGGTGACGTCAGCGGACATACACTTATAGACGAAAAGGGTTTGTCTTGGTGTTGCCTATCCCCATTACAATTTGTACAGAAAGTTTTCAAACACCCTGTATGTGTATGTGTATGTGTGTATGTGTATGTATGTATGTGTGTATATATATATATATATATATATATATAATATATATATATATATATATTTCAAAACAACAGTTGTTGATGATAGTAACTGAGAAAGGCATGAAGCATTATTTCATTCAATTACCACCACCACTTACCTTTAGACATTCTAAAATTGTGGTTCGGTGTCTCTGCACCGCTGAGTTATCCGCATTGACCACTTTTAAGAGCGTATTTAGGGCGACGTATCGGATATTTTTGTCTGCATTCAACAGAAAACGACCTAAAATGTTAATAGCCAAAACCTGAAAAGCACAAACACAAATCACTTCCGTTAAATCGATTCCACACGCTTAAATTTCGCCGGGTCAACACTCATTCTATTAAAAGAATGTAATAAAATACTCGAGCCCTTGGCAATGATAAGAATACCATTTTATATTACCAATTGAAGAGGAAAGGAGCAAATCACGCCCAATGACGCTTCGTGCACTTTATAGTGACATTCGACGAAAATAACTAATTCGTAAGTACCTACCGGAAATAAAAGATTGTAGCATGAACATTACAAAAGATTTCCAGAATTTTTTCAGTTGCGGTTTTCACTCACCCTAAGTCCACTTTCGCTTTTGATGTCCATAATGGCTAACACAGTCTCGTAAAGAATGGCGTTGCCAACGTTTTTGGACGATTCCGTATTGGTGGCCACCTGCGCGAGAATGTCGTTCATCGTCTCTGAAGCATCGCTATCACCTTGACCCAAAAGGCGAAGCAGCTTCAACAATTTTACCTGTAAAACACGTTTACACACATTATATTTATCGGCATGTACATTTTGCAGCTAGTAACTACTTTTGGTATTCATCTGAACAAGATTCTAGACGAAAAAGTTACACGCTATACAATTTTTCTAATATTAATTTTAACCCAATTTCCAAATTTTTAACTACAGGGTGGGCCGTAAGTTTCCATACATAGGAAAATTTAAATTATGGTCACGTGCGTCGGTATTTGGATCAGCAGTTTCCGGATGCTTGGATTGGTCGGCGTGGTCCTGTGGAGTGGCCTCCCAGATCTCCAGATCTCACCCCTCTTGATTTCTATCTTTGGGGGCACTTGAAGGCCATGGTGTATCAGGAAAAGATACGAGACATAAATCATCTAAAGGAACGTATCACCAACGCCATTACAAGCATAACGTCAACTGTGCTAATGCGTGTTCATCAACAGTGGGGAACACGTATTGAAATGTGTTTTCAAAACAATGGCAACCATGTAGAGCATATTATATAAATAAAAATGGTTGTCCATAAAAAAATGTTTATTTTTCCTATGTATGGAAACTTACGGCTCACCCTGTACTTATCAACGAGACTGCAGTCAACGAAACCTCGCAGATTAAAGAGAGTAAAAAAATAATGGGAAGTGTAATTCCTTTTCTCCGCAAACTAACAGCAACCACCAATTATGCCACGATAGATCCTTTCAAAGTAAACACCAAATTAGGGTATAGTACTGCTGTTAACTTCGAGATTTTTGTCTATTCTCTACTGCTGACCAGTGGCGTAGCGTGGTCTTTTTTCAAGGTGGTGGTGGTTATAAATTCCCGACTGAACAAATTTGACACCTTTTCCGTGACTAATATATGTTTTTCAAGCCACGTTACAGGCTTAGCCATGCTATAATATAATGTATTATTACGAGAAGCTGAATTTAAAATTGGCCACAGGAAAATGATCTGTCTCCCTCTCTCTCCTTTATTGCCAAAATTTTTTTACAACTGGTTCTAGATTTCCGACTGGGCCAGATATTTTTCCGATCACGGGTGGCAATCGCCCCCTCTTCCCCCCCCCCAACTACGCCACTGCCGCTGACTTTACGAACAGGAACAAAACTAAAGATAAAATTTGTACAATACAAAATATTTTTAGGGAATTTAATTTTGTTCCTAAAGGCCCATTAATTGCTAGGTTTGATATTTATGGGCAATTATAAAATTTCCCGAAGCATCCATAAAATTACCCTTTAAGTAGCCTAAGCATCCAGCAGTAACAAAACCATTTTCGGGGACAATTGTGGAATCTTTAGATATAAACCACGAAATCCTTAAGGAATCCCTATCAACGACTACTGAATTTTACCTGAAGGAAGGGATCGGAAACTCCCTGCACGTCGTGTTCGGGTGAATAACCGGCCATAATTAAACTCTTGAGAATCCTGACGAGGTTGGGAACGATCTGCAATTAAATAAAACCTCTTAAAATCTATCTTGGAAAGGCGAAGACTAAGTATTTCATTGAGCAAATTAGGTTCAGGAGGAAAAAGAAATTAATGACAAGAGGTAGGAAATTAGTGACTACTAACCTGATATATAATTGATGGATAATATCATTTACTAACAATGGAGATAATGTTTAAAAATTAATACAGTATCAGAAATTCTTAATTTTTTAACGAATTAAATGAAAAAAAGAAATATATTTCAAAACAATAATTAATTACAGGTAGCTTGGCTGATTCCCAAATTAAAAAAAAAACTACAGATATGGCAAAAAGCACTTTGCTGTGTGGTGCCCCCATCTTTGAAAAAAATTCAGGATCAGATTAAATCATGCAACGCAAAAGCATTTAAGAAGAAAATAAGTAAAAATGAATCAAAACCATGCATAGTGAGCTAACAAATTACGACTGGATGGGTGAAATTTAAGTGAATTTTTTAAGTGCCTCTCAGTGAAAATAATAAAGAAAAAAAGAAAAAAGTGAATTCTAACTTTAAAATGCTGAACACTTAAAGGAAGAGACTGCTAAAAACTTTATTACCTCAGCATTTTCAGGATCCTACGATGTACAAAAAATGTAATGTTAGTATAACACGTAAATTACATACACTTAAATGTATATTTTTATTTACAACTTGATAAATATTTCAAACGCAACTGTTCTTAATAGAAAAATGTGTGGCCAAGATGGATTATCAATAAAATTGTTTTAAAAACATTACAAATGATTCAATGGGAGAAATATATTTACGAAACTGTCAACAGAGTGAGAAGGCAATGCCACAAAACTCCATTCTTAATAATGTGAACATTAAAAATGAACGTTTCTTCTAGTCAAAATGCGTTTCATGTTTAAGGGAACTTATATATAGAGTGGACCATAAGTAGCTTTACCTTCGTATTATAACGAAACTCACTTTGGTTAAGCGACTTATGGCCCACCTTGTAATATACAGGGTGTCCCGTAAGTCTGGACCCATAGGGATTTATAATATATTTTTTTATTATGTTGCAGGTAAACCATGTCACTGACTAGAGAGGAGAGAGTTCAAGTTATTTTGCTGGTCGGGACCCGCAGTCACCGGGAAGTGGCCGAAGAATTCAACAATATGCATCCAGACCGCGCACCAATCACACACAGATGTGTTGGCAAGTTGATAGCCAAATTTAAGGAAACTGGATCCGTAGCTGACAAGCCTCGCAGAGGACCTTCAAGGACTGTTACGGAAGACGAAACCAGTACCAATGTGTTGGCTAGCTTCGCTGTCAGTCCCAAGAAGTCACTTCGACGCATGTCCAGCGAAACTGGGACTATTTTGTAATTTTATTAATTTTGCCCTATGGGTCCAGACTTACGGGACACCCTGTATATAGTTAAACAATGGCAAATAAAGGGGGCGGATTTTTTTTGTGGCTATTATTTAAAAATTGTGACAAATTATGAAACGTGTAATTCTGAAGGAAAATAACAAAACTCAACATTCACAATCATACATAAAGTAATAAACTAGGTGAATATTGTACATTTACTGACAAACTATCTGTTACTTCTACATTTTTAAGATTAGCCCTCTATCAGGCAGTTTGACTTTACGGATTTTGTTCAGTCTCAGAAAGACCTCTATGCAGTGAAGGATTAAGCAAATGTCTTTTAACCCTTTACTGCACAGAGGTCTTTCCGAGACTGAATAAAATCAGTAAAGTCACACTGCGCGATAAAGGGTTAAGATGGTAGCTATAACAATTTTAAAGAGTGGGAGAATTATTATTATAATTATTTAGAATAAAGTTAGTTAAATAAAACAATTATTTCTTTATTTTCTAAAGTTTTTAAACTACCTTACATAAGCTAAAGCGAGATGAAGATCATCACTAACCTATCAATTAGGTTTTATCATATTTAATTAATGGGCGCTAAAGATGTACAGTAGTAGTAGTAGTAGTAGTAGTATGGTACAATTGCATCTTTAAACTCTACATTACTTTCACTGCTATCATCGAAAGCTTGCCAATTAAAATACTGTACTTAGTAATCAACTGTTAATATTTAATTACGAACGAGCTATTCCAATATAAACTAAATACGTCTCTAAAACATTTAAATATTTGCCAATCTGTTACATTCTAAAACTTGAGGCAAAAGTGAGAATTTTATCAACTTATTAGAACTACTGCGTTCGAAGGTTTAGGTTGAAGGATGGGTCAGTTTTCTGGTAAAGCTGTATTTTGTCAAAGTTTAGAGAGAGAACCAATGAATGGTGGATTTCTTTGGAATTAATGAACTTTCTGCCATGTTCTCCGTATGTCTGTCCAATAAATTTCTACTAACTCAGTCTAGCTATGATGTTTAAGAAAAATGTTTAGGAAGAAAGCACTAACTTCCATTGCTTGGTCGAAGGTGCGTGTGAAAACTCTCAGCAACAGGAGCTAAAATTCGCAATGAATTACCATTAACCTATCTAATTTTAAACTTCAGGAATTAGGATAGATTAAGAGCATCTATTAGAGCCAGCTCTCTCTGTTACCAAGCTCTTAAAAATAAATAAATACCATTATAGTTCTTTTCCCTTTAAATTTGCAGAAAAAAAAACCATATACTGTGTTTCTGCTCAATGGTATACTGAACTCTACCATGACCTACATATTACCTTTACAGAAAATACACTTTTAAACCGTAACTAGATACAAACCTTCTTAAAGTGACTCAAAGTATCCCTTGATTGTTCACACATCTTTGTAATGAGGGTGACGCCAGTTATTAACACACCTGAGGAGAAGAAACGAGGAGAAATGAGTGATTCGGAAGAATAAATCCTGAATTAGTCACAAGTGGTGTGCAATTCAGTACCATTTTCCTTTAAAATTTATCAACACCCGCCCACAGCCAATCTACGCACAAAATGAATTCTCTCAGGTAATTTAGAAGATTTTAAAATAAAGTTTTACTGCAGAGCTTTAGGTTTTTTGCCTCCCCATCTCAATGTATGTTATTAAACTAGCCTCGATAATTACTAGTGGATAATGTGTCTTTAATAAATTATGAAAGCCTGAACAAAGATTACAAACACATGTTTTACGAGGATGTACTCTTCCTCCAAACTTAATCAATACACAACCTCATGCCGAGCGAAACCATGCAAAAGACATTAAATGCAAAAACTGTTTGAATATGAATACCCAAGTGCACCCTAGTCTATCGTGAAGATTAATGTGGTCATTTTATACAATATCTGCTCTTGGTCAGAAATGGCTGTCACTGTAACACTATTTGAATATTTGATGTTTGATACACTACTTTACGCTTCTAAGCGCCAAACTACGAATTGGGTTACCATGAATGTGGTGTTAAAAAGAAGTCACCCGCAGGCCGCTACTGTGTATGCATTAATGGCACTCGAACTGTCAATTCACTTCAACCTATCTCATTTAGACAATTTTTAAGGAGTTAATTTATCCTGGTGACAAATTCATTTGAAAGAGAACTCGCCAAAATGTCAAACGTTCAACTTAGTCCTGGCGCCCAATTTACCATGCAACCACATACACTTTCGGGTTTACAGGGCAAAAGCAACATTCGACTTTGTGATCGTAGAGAGCTTTATTAAAAAGTTGGCTAAAATTCTAGAATCCAGACACAGTTCAGAGCCAGTCCACAATTACATTACTAACCAAACAAGACCCAATCTAGCCTTACACATTACTAAGCTATTATAGATTCTGAACCTAGTCTGGATTCTGGAAATTCGCAAAAGATCATACTATTATCCCAATTCTTGTTTTACTTTCATGCAAATGCAATTAAGACTGCGGCAAAATTTCTAAGAAACTAATTCCATTCTTCTTTGGAGAATTCAGCTTTGTATGGTCAGTGTATAGGAAAAAAATTTAATGAGGATCAACCCCAATGGATAAATTTTGCACTCTTTATTCACTGCCAGCAAAAAAGTTGCTTTTTCATCACACTCACCACATAATGTGTCAGAGAATGCAAATACAAACACACGCATCAGCTGTTTACAGGGTGGCAACTCTTCATCAGTTATGTAGGGATTGTTCCTTTATCAATTCCAATCATCTATACCTTCAACACCCTCAGAGGGTCCCTACCATGATTTTTCTCTGTGAGGAGTGATCGTGTGGCTGGGAGGAACATCTCCATGAGCTCAGGCACTTTGCAGATGATGCGAAGGGCGCATACAGCCGCCTTCTTCCTGATGTAGGCATTGGAGGACTTCAACAGGCGCTCCACCTCCCCAGCAAGGTCCCTCGACATCTCTGGAGAAGCAATGGCAGCCAAAGTGCAAAGAGCCAAGCCTTGCACAAACTGCGTTGAAGAGTTGAGATCACTGAAATTGAAGAATAAGGTTACTATCAGTCATGCATGATTATGCAGTAAATGAAATGTGCAAAAGTATTAAGTTTAATTCTAAAATAATTGTAATGCATTGAAGTAAGAACTCATTTTAACAGCAATTTGTATGCATTATTATACATGGTTACTAGAAAATCTGGGGATTGTTTAGAACTTCACTTGATGCAAGTTAACTTCAATGAGTTACAGATGGTAAAGAAAAACTATTACATAATACATTATCAGTTATCAAAACCGAAAATTTGCAACTACTACTCAAAATAAAACTTACTTTTTAAGAGAATTAGTAATAAGCAAGTGGACATCTTGTCTCTCATCCAAAAGCAGCATTGCTCCTAAGTAACCAATTCTTTTGTCTGTAAACCTCGGGGAGGCAATTAGTTTCAGACATTCCATCTGACCAAAATGGGCTGGATACCTAGGGAAGAAAATGCGAGCAAAGCTCAAACAAATACTCTAAACTAAGCTTATTTGGTCTTATTAGTTTAAATACTTAGTGGTTAAATCATTATCTAGTTCCACCTCCTAAACTACTAAAGTTCATCTCAATAGGTCAACCACTCGAACTTTAAATTAAATTTTGGCTTTTGACTTTCAATCTAAATTTTTACTTTGATCTTGACTTTCATTTTCATTTTTCATTCTGATTTTAACTGATCACCTCTTTGGTGTTCAAACTTAAATTTATTCAAGCATAAAAATGTTAATTCAAAATTCAAATTAATAAGTGGAAATAAAAAATTTAAATTCAGATTGAATGAAAAACTTAAATCAAGATAAAAAAGGCACCACCAATTTCCAGAAACCTTAATAGCTATATGCTAAATTCTACATTAAAAATACCATGATGATCATATGTTAAGTTTAGAATGACAAATTGATGTTTTACTGTTAAACACCAAAGCTGGAGTGAGAAAGCCTCCAGAACTGAGCCCCAATCACTTAAAACAGCCAAAGAAATGAGACTGATTTTTTAAAATAATTTATGTAGTAGTTATAACATGTATTGCATAACCCTTTAGAAAACACAGATTAGTATTGGCAAGTCATATAGTAAAATGTAAAATATAGACTAGTTCACCTCAACATTCAGTTGGCTCACAAAAAGGTGAATCATCATTAATGTCTAATGTCAAGATTTTACACAAAAGTGGATGGTTGGCTACAGTATTATAATAAATTTATAGAGAGAACCCATAGGGCATCACAAACCATAATTGGTCAGTGTAGTAGCTCTTGAGAGTGGTGATTCAATTTTTCAATATATTACAAACCTAATACCTTCTAAAAAACCCTACTTGATAAATTAGTATAACAGATACACAAATTTCTCACCCCAGCATGTGAATGTAAAGTAATTTGGCAACATTCCTGCATCTCCATACTGAATCTTCTTCTCTGAAAGTGAGCCTAATAAATGCACATTCCTTGTTCACTACAGACCTCTCTTCAGCTGCAGTTTTTGCTGACCTTATTTGACGAATTAAATCACGAAGACGAATTGGGTTTGGTTGACGTACTAATGGAAAAAAGGTTACATGAAAAAAATTTAAACCAGAATCTCCAATTTGTGGATTATGACAAACCTATGTTTTGGACTGAATTTTGAATTTGTAATTACTATATATATATATATATTTTAGACATGGAAAGGACACCTGACTTGAATACTTCTAAAGGAAATAAGTTAGAAACATCGACACTGGGAAACTCAAAGGCAACTTCAAGTAACAGAACTAGGTTAAATTAACATCTAGATTAAAGAATAAGAAAAACTTGGAAATCAATACTATTATGATAATTAGCCTATGTAGACTAGGCCTATGTTACTAGTCATCTTCAAACAATCCACTTTCTGTACTAAAACAAAATAGGCAACTTACTTAGGATATTAAAAAGAAAATTAATTTTCTGCCTCTATCATCCCATACATATTAGTAATGGTATATTAGTAATAATTGAGCACAAACTCTGTTAAGTTTCAAACAATGATAATGCAAATGTTACTATAAAAACGTACAATGATGCACCGAACCTCTGGCTTGAGTCCCATTTAACTAGATGTCTGACCTTTCAGTCAAACATCCAGTGTCCAGTTAGATCCCCTATACCGTACCTATTTCATTTCTTTTTAATTTTTTCTGTACCATTCTTAATTAGGCCTATGAAAAATATAAAAGCCATTGTCTAAAATGAATGATATGGTAATGTTAGTAAGTTTCCACATTATTTTTTCTAACTTGGCCAAAAAAATTATAGAAAATGTACATTATTAAACCCTAACTTGACTAAAACCCAGCATATTGCAGTAAACAAAGGAGTCCCTCCTAGAAAGAAGTGGCTAAGCAACAAAAGTAAAAACTGCCAGGAAATGCAGTTAAACATGTACAATCTGAAAGTACCATAATTTTTTTAACTTTTGAACATATTTCAATTAAGCATCTTCAAAAGTTATGCCATTTTTAAATTTGGTACAACTTTAACCACATGTTTGGCCATTTTTTTACTATTGCCACTTAGTCACTACTTCTTAGGAGGGACTCAAATGTACTATGACATTGGCTAAAGTTTGATAAAAGGAAATTAACATCTACATAAATTTCAATATTAGGAAAAAGTTGACATTTGGATAATACATTGGATCATGTGATAATCTCTCTTTTTAAAGCAAAATTAATGGAGATGAAATCATAATTCATGATCAACAAATAATAAGTTGAGGAACCAACATTTTGAAAAGATGAGTTAAAGTCATTTAGTTTGAAAATAAAAGCGTGTAGTTATATATACGAGTCATCATCTGTGCAAAGCAAGTTAAACCTATTACAGACTGACTTAAATTTGTCAGGTTTTGATAAAATTTTGCTAGTTTCTTTAAGTTTTGTTGAAGAACAAACCAATTATGAATAGTAAAATGTATTTAAATGCTATAAAAGGACAGAATAATTTGCCAAAAAATCCTAATTCTATTGAAACGTTTGCTTCAGTTCAGCTAATACCAGTTTAGCAAGCTTTGCCAAAACAAATGTCTGCTGTCACACTGGTACAATATGGCCAACAATAGTAAATGCCCAAGTGCAAGATGATGAGAAAGACCCCATTTAAAGGTGGAAGGCTGTGGATACTGAATATGCATTGGGGGGGAGTAATAATGTAATCTATAATCTTGTCTGGCACATCATTCAACATTTTTCTATAGTCTGAGGTAGGCCAATATCGCATTTCCATGAATGGCAACATTGCAAAACTGGATCGCTCTGAATTGGGGATGATACCCTCTCAATTTAGAATTCAGAGATGGAATCCCCAAAATAATATGGAAAACAGGTTTTAAACTTCTTATTTACATAGTAATTCTTTTAATATTAATGACTGAAAAACCAATAGTATATAAGTAACTTATGAGCAGTACAGTAAAAATAATAGTTATCATAATTTCACTTTTAATTTTTGGAGGCTGATTTGTATATAAAAATTAACTTGCGCAAATTAGTTGTTGGCTAAAAACTTTAGTTGGAAAGTGAATTTAAGGTTTCCACAACTCTTAGCACTAACAATATGATAACCTTCACACGCAACTGGTTGAGAACTACTGTGCAAAAGTAACCCTGGGTGCAGAAAGTACCATACTTAGCAGTATTATGTAGTGTGCATTGTGCATTCAAAATTTTATATGTGCATTAGATTCCCTAGGATGCTGTTACTATATGGGATCCATAGGCCACATATGTCTGAAGTTATTATTCCTTAAATAAAATCTGGAATGATTTTCATTATCATCATACTATAATTCAATGTCTAGCAGGACTGTCCAGTGTTCAGCATCTGATCAAAATGTTAGGTCAGGCAAAACAATATAAAGCTTATCTAATTTCTGATATCTAAAATGCTTTTGTTGCAATAGTCTACTTTGTCTATAATTAAGACACGAATTACATGAGCAAAGTATTGACAATTCCATGCATCTTTACGCATAAACTAGGAACTACAATGGGGCTATTTCAGAAACCTTGCTGATCAGAGTCAGGAGGATTGTCTATGTATATATTTTGATAATGCATTATCGCTTAAACACGATCTACCACAACATACAAAATGCAGCTATCTTTAATGATCCCGTTTCTGCAACTGACAAAAGAAAAAATTAAATACACTATAATGTAACACAAAATACTTAAATGTTTTTTGATAAAGATTCATTTTCTATTCTAATTTATAGAATAAAACTTTTCAGAAAACTTGAACCATTCCTAAATTAACACTAGGTTAGTCTCATTAAAACTGTTTAAGCTCATTCTGAATAGGAATTGCGTGTATAGACATATAAATTCACTTTACTTATTGTGTACATCCGTTTAGTTAAGCCTCATCCCTTTCCACAAACAGGTCTTCCATTCCAATGATTCGGGCTAGTTCCATATAGAATGCTCAACAGCATAGGCCTATTATATGCCTAATTTCAACATGGCATGAAATTAAAATTTGTTTGCAATCTAATGTGCAAGGGAATTGACAGAGGCATATCCAGTGGAAATGCACTTACCTTTTTCATATACCTCCTTACCTTTCTCCACAGCCTCATTAATTACCTGTTTTATACTGGACATAATATAAAATCTGAAATAAAAACAAACATTATTAATATATTATTAATACTGTAATTACGAGTCCTTACAATATCTACTGCAGTAGGTAAATTCATAGTAGCCCAAATAGACATTGAAGATCTTATCTCCAAGACTAATAGCCTACTTATATACTACTGGATATAGTGTCAAGCCCTGTTTAGCACCAATGTTTGTTCCACCAAGTGATTGGCATTACAACAAAGGTGGCATTAAATTGAAATAAATATGAGGGGGGGATCAGAAAATAAGTTTACACAGCGTATAATTTCATAACTAAAGGACTTACATTAATTATGTTTGTATCAGATGAATTCGTTAATTATTGTTCACAACACTGCTCATTGATTCTGGTGCCATCTACCATACATTGGTTATATGAGTCAGTTGAACATGGCAGCTCGATTAGAACAGTGCCCTGTCATTTCTGCAATGATATTCTGAGTCTGTCAGTGGTCAAGAATTTCTTGAGCACATTGTCACAGCAGACGAGACACGGGTTCATCACCATACTCCGGAAACAAAATGTGCCAGCATGGAATGGAAACACCCTGGGTCCGAACAACCAAAGAAGTTCAAGATTGTGAGGTCTGCTGGCAAAGTGATGGTTACTGCGTTTTGGGACCACAAAAGCATTTTGCTCACAGACTTCATGCAAAAAGGCATAACAATCAATGCAGCTGCATATTGTTCAACACTGGAACATTTATGAGAGGCCATTAAATGTAAACATCCTGGACTAGTTACTCCATAGGGCAGGGTACTGTTCCAGTTGAGCCACCATGTTCAACTGACTTATATATATATATATATAACCAATGTATGGTAGATGGCAGCCTAATCAATGAAGGTCCTTTAGTTACGAAATTATATGCTGCGTAAACTTATTTTCTGACCACCCCTCATACTGTTTATCTTAAAAGAAATGAAGGACAATTAGATATCATTAACACTGACTTTTTATTCTAAGACATGCTTTACACTACAATAACTACATACATATTACTACAATAATTAATAATACTCCATCCCATGAGAGTTTGATCAAGTAGATAGTATAATTATGCTAACCTTTAAGGGTACTATCATTATTGATGCTATCTATAATCTTAACTTAATGTTACCCGTAACATGTCAAAGATTTTAATGATACCAGCATCTAGAGACTGCAAAAAGCCAGTACAGTCAGGGAGTAGAAACTAGAGCTTTACATTACTCAATTTTAATGTTTTATGACAAGGGGCATTATCTAAAATAAGCAACACTGTATGCAGTTTTCATTCACATTTCAGTATACTCAATTATGGTCATCCATGCTTTTTTGTTATGGTGATAGTCAACAGTGATGGATTATAATTTTTAAAGCAACAACAACGAGGCTTTGCGGCTTTACCAATGACAGTTAGAACCTCCTTGTCACTATCATCAGAATTGCAGCAACACACAATTGTTATTCTGTCTTTCACTTTTTTACATCCCTTTACTGGGCCATTTGAAATCATTTTATCAGGCTGCATATGATAGAAAACAGCACTTTCATCCATATTATAAACATCTTTACATTCATACTGATTTACAAGTTGTGTCAGGTTTTGATGACATCCTGCAACAATTTACAGTGTGTGTGTTTGCCTCAGCTGTTTCTCCCTGCTTTACAGGTGACCCTCTGTATACACTCTTTTGGTATTGCCCCCCACCCTGCATATACAAGGGAGGGGATCTCATCCATACACGGTTTCCCGAGCCGACACAGCTGTGTGTGGTGGCCTGTCACTCTACCCCTCCCCTCCCTATCCTAATTGTGGCGAGGATTCTATTACCAATTTTGAAAATTTACAAATTATACATCACAAAGGATGTTATCCAATATTTTAATTAATCATTATGTTAAATATATGCATCTCTAATGATTTTAACTTCTTTACAATATATTTTTATACTTTATTAGTACTACAATTAAAAAAATAGATCACAACAAATAATCATAATAATCATGATAAATAACAACACTCTCACCAGTAAACATTGTCTGCAGCAACTCTACCCAATCTGCCTACCTTTATTTGAAAGTTAAACCATTTTTTTCTTGTTACTGCAGTAATAATATTATGTGCAGTTAATATATAAAATATACATGTGTAGATAATGTGTGTTTTGGTGTTTCTATATGTGTTTTAGTGATGTATGAGGAAATATAGTTGGTCATAGGGAGGGGGTCAGTTGGTCTAGGGATTGATTGTATTTTTTCCTATAAGGTATTAGTCCCCGTATGCACAGTTTCCGTTTACACAGGCATTTTCAGGAACCTAACCCCCGTACATACTAAGGGTCACCTGTATATATTGAGTTAGGCCTCAACACTGTTTAAAACTAAGTCAATGTAACCATCCACTACTGTACAGTATAGCTACAAAGTCTGTAATGTTCTAATGTTCATTTTTTTCACCTATTACACTGCCCAACAAAAAAAAATTTTTTTGTTGCCGATTTAATTCTAAGACCTGTTTCTGGATAATATTGATGTGCTGATTTCAAAAACCACCTTAGATTTTGTCCATCACATCAGATTTTCATGCAATGCAATATGCCTATTTTGGGTGATCCATGAAGGGCGCTTATCAAAATTGATGATTTTTGAGACCTGTTAACAGCTGTTTTGCTATTAAAATTTTATCTGTGGAATATGCAAATCTGTGCATTAAATCTAAAGGTCATGTACAACATATTAAAATCTTGGGTATCTGTGATTTCCCCAGGTGTGAGCGTGATGTCATGATCTGAGAGAGATTTCCCATTGGCAGAGTGAGAGCAACCAGTTCCACTAGTGACGTTACTTGTAAACTTTCAGCAGTTGGGTTGCAACATGAGCATTAAAGTTCACTATCTCAACAGTCATCTGGATAAATTTCCAGAAAATCTTGATGTTAGTGAAGAGCAAGGTGAAAGGTTCCACCAAGATATCAGTGATGGAAGAACGATACCAAGGAAAATGGGATACCCATATGATGGCTGACTACTACTGCTGGAGCCTGCAAAGAGATTGTCTTGACATCTCTCATTCTAGGAAGTCCTATAAGAGAAAATTTATCAGCACTGAAAAGTAAGAAAACAAGAAAAAGAATGTTAAGAAAACTGGTCCCGTGCTTGCTTTAAACACTTTTAATCACTTTGTGTCAATATTACCATTGTATATTAAAGTTCACTCCCTGCACAATTGTTTACTTTTCCATGCTGATTCTGAGTATGTAAAAACTTATTTTTTGAAAAGAAAAAAAATTGGGCATAACCCTGCCAAAATGCGATATCTCCAAAATATCCGTATTTGATTGCTCGAAAACCTGATGTGATCGGCAAAAACTAAGGTGATTTTTTAAATCAGCACACCAAAGTTACCTAAAAACAGGTGTTAGAATTAAATCAGCAAAATTGGTATTGGGCAGTGTTATTTATGCCTACCATTAGCATGTCTGAACTTGGCACTTTACTTGGGGATAGGCCTATATACCAATAATCCCTTTCTTCATTTCTACACCTGCTTCCCAAAGTATCCCCCTCAACAGTCAGTCCATGATTCATGTGGGATGGCTATGGAGCACCTGACCTCTGATCTTTCTGCTACCTCTGATTGTGGCAGAGAAAACCTTTTGGCTTTCAATGCCTCAAAAACTTAGTTTCTCCATCTGTCTGCTTGTTACAATCTTCCACACAACTATCCCCTTACCTTCAACAACAACACAACTATCCCCTTACCTTCAACAACAACACAACTATCCCCTTACCTTCAACAACAACACACACACATCCCCTTACCTTCAACAACAACACACACACATCCCCTTACCTTCAACAACAACACACACACACACACACACATCCCCTTACCTTCAACAACACACACATATCCCCTTACCTTCAATAACACACACATCCCCTTACCTTCAACAAACACACACACACACATCCCCTTACATTCAACAACACACACATCCCCTTACCTTCAACAAAACACACACATCCCCTTACCTTCAACAAAACACACACACACACACACATCCCCTTACCTTCAACAACACACACACACATCCCCTTACCTTCAACAACAACACACACATCCCCTTACCTTCAACAACAACACACACACACACACATCCCCTTACCTTCAACAACACACACACATATCCCCTTACCTTCAACAACACACACATCCCCTTACCTTCAACAAAACACACACACACACATCCCCTTACATTCAACAACACACACATCCCCTTACCTTCAACAAAACACACACACACACACATCCCCTTACCTTCAACAAAACAAACACACACACACACACACACACACACACACACACACACACCCTTACCTTCAACAAACACACACACACACACATCCCCTTACCTTCAACACACACACGACACATCCCCTTACCTTCAACAACACACACACACACGCATCCCCTTACCTTCAACAACACACACACATCCCCTTACCTTCAACAACACACACACATCCCCTTACCTTCAACAACACACACACACACACACACATCCCCTTACCTTCAACAACACACACACACACATCCCCTTACCTTCAACAACACACACACACACACACACATCCCCTTACCTTCAACAACACACACACACATCCCCTTACCTTCAACAACACACACACACACACACACATCCCCTTACCTTCAACACACACACACACACACACACACACACATCCCCTTACCTTCAACAACCACACACACACACACATCCCCTTACCTTCAACAACAACAACAACACACACACACACATCCCCTTACCTTCAACACACATCCCCTTACCTTCAACAACACACATCCCCTTACCTTCAACAACACACATCCCCTTACCTTCAACAACACACATCCCCTTACCTTCAACAACACACATCCCCTTACCTTCAACAACACACATCCCCTTACCTTCAACAACACACATCCCCTTACCTTCAACAACACACATCCCCTTACCTTCAACAACACACAACTCAATCCTTGCTCTTTTAACATTCTTGCCATTTCCTTTTCTTGTGATCTTTCCTGGAAAGATCGCATATATATATATACTCTTTCTAAAACAGCTTCTAAGAGGTTAGGTGTGCTCTACCAGCTCCACAGTTTCTTCATCCCACCCAGTTGCTCCACTCCATCTCTGGGGTCTTGTCCACCCCTGTATGGTGTATGCTTCTCATGTATGGGGTAGCTCAACCCCAACAGCCATACTTGACTGGGTGGAATCAAAGGCTTTTTGTCTCATCAATTGCCCGCCTCTTACTGTCTTCAAAACCTCACCACATTGTTACTTCACTCTCTCTTTACTATCAGCCAGACACGGGGTAATAGTAATAGGTAATAGTAGTAGACTATTACAGGATTTTTCGAGTAATAGAGCATAATTTTTTGGCTGTAATAGTAATAGAAGGCAAAGTAACGGATAATAGTCTATTACTTTTCTATTACAATGGCAATGGACATATTGCGCGAACAAAGAAATGAAAAATGAACTAAATCTACTCTAAACTAAAATAAACACGTATGTGAACTAATATTGTGGCAAATCTTTTCTTCAATGAAGTAAAATTTATCAAGATCTACAGTCTCTGAAATTGTAATGATTTGGTTGCAACAAACATTTGTTAACGCACTACTTCTAATTGCATTTAAATAGACAAAGATCCTTTTCAAATGAGTGAAGTACTCCACATACAAAAGTAATAGTACCTAATAGATGACCGAGTAATAGATGAAAATTAAAGTAATAGTAAAGGAAGGAATCAAAAGTAATAGTAATAGAAACTCAGTAATAGACCCCCATGTCCGCTATCAGTATTATTATAATGGATACTGCTCTTCTAAACTCTCTAACTGCATGCCTTCTCCTTTAAGGAGAGGATGCACCACCAGAATTTTGACACACTCATTCCTTTTGTGTCCAACTCTCCAATGCAAGGGTTAATTGGTATTTTCATTCTTTCATCTACTCAATTGGTCAACTCTGGAACAATCTTCCTCAATCCATCTTTCCCCGACTACAAACTCCAATCTTTCAAATGCAGTGTGTCTAGGCATCTCAAAAACCCTGGACCTTCATTTTGCCTCTCTTCTTCTTCTATGGGGGAGGGAAGCATTTTTGTAGGCATTCGCCCTTGGCCCCTCCTTCCTGCATTAAAAGAAAAATGTAAATAAGAAAGGGAGATTTGTTTTCAATTATTTATAGGTGTAAAACAAGGGTGGCACTGTATCAAGAGGCACTAAAGTGGGGCTCGACTATATATATATATATATATATATATATATTATATATATATATATATATATACACACATACACACACGAGGTATACCATAATCTACATATGGAAAATTATCGAAAAACTGGTACCAAACCTCAAACAAAACCCAATTACCACCCAGACAACATTGGAAAATAGGAAAGGCAGAATGTGTAGTGTTCCCAAATTAAAGGCACAACGAGGGATCTCCTCAACTCTGATGAAGAAAATAGCTTGGTTGTCAGGGGGCCAAGAATTTTCAACCAGCTTCCAAAGGACCTCAGAAACATTACAGGGGTCAAAGTTGAAATCTTCGAGAGAAGACTAGATGCCTGGCTCAGGATGGTACCAGATGAGCCAGGTGTACCTGGCTATGTATGATGGAGAGCGCAAGAGAGCAACCAATGCACGCAACCCAAACAAGGTATATATATATATATATCCTAGTAGTTAAGATGCTTAGCTGCTGATCAGGAAGTCAAGCATAGGCTAGGACTTTGTAATCACAGACTTCCTTGGTAGGTTATGGTTCAGAATTCATAGTGCATTGTAGGTCCAAAGTGATGTAAAAAAAAATAACTTTCATCAGAATAAAAATTTGGCCACAAGCAAAACCAGGGTAAAATAATAATAAGTTTCAGGGGCACCAGATTTTGGTGATCCATCCATTTCATCCATTGAACCAACCAAGCCAAGTCTTAGAGGCAGGTTTGGTTACACTGGTGAGGTTGTCAATTTAGGTTTGTTAGCTATTTCTCAAGTGACCAACTTCATCTAATCAAGGGTCCAAAAAACTGGCATCCTCTAAACTTAATATTTGCCATACAGTATATGTATATTAGAGATGTGCCAACTGGTCAGTAAATAGTCAGTAGTCAGCGCAATCAGCCTACTCAGCCAAGTATTCATAATTGACTGACTAGTCAGCTTAGTTGCTAAATGTTTGCAAAGTATCTAATTTATCATTATGAGTAAAAGTACAAAACATAGCCCATTTTATTTAAGTTTCCTTTTCTTTCATATCCAACTCTGACTTGGATTCTTTAGTTCATATTGCTGGATCAGTCTTTCAACCGAGGGTGAACACAATGCATTTTATCAGCACCACCAGTATAAATAATATTCTATTATGGTGAAATGAGTGATGTTGCCATTCAGGGATGCATTAAATTTATATGAAACATATACCAAGAGCTCTAAATTGCATATGCATTACAGATATATGTAAATAGAAATTAATATGTAGCAACCATGAAATTAAAATACCTTTATTTGCAAACCTAATTAAGAATGAGTTCATATAGTCAGCCAATCTTTGAAAGCTGACTAGTCAGCAGTCAGCCATAATTCGCAGTAGTACATCTCTTGTATATATACAGGGTGATTCATAAGTTGTCTCAAAGGCATTTACTTTATAGTTATCTTTGGGACAGGACTTTTGAATCACCCTGTGTGTGTGTGTGTGTGTGTGTGTGTGTGTGTGTGTCAAACCAAGGAGGGCCTATAAATAGGTGACCCTTCCCCCAAGGTTGAATTATATAAACAGGTCTAAAAAAGAATTCCATAGCTGTTGGAATGAGAGGTCAGGTCTGGGAATAACCAGAGGGCAGGTTATATTTTAAGCCAAGCATCTGTGTTAACTTTCAGCTTACTTCATCAATCAACAATATTTGAATAATAATAATTATCCATGCTTGCATCTGTAATAAATAAATGCAAAATATCTCAATTTCTGTGGACTCCATTGATTTTAGCCACTATCAACCTTAATCAGTGCCAGTTTGCAACAAGTGATCCCCCCTCCCCCACCTCATTAATCCATCCTACTTCCCTCATTCAAGCAATCATCCAACCAACCAATCTGAATTATTATTTATTAATTATAATATATATATATATCAGGGCCGTAGCCAGGGGGGGATAGGGGGATATATCCCACCCAAAATTCTTCCCAAACTTAGAAATATAATATTCAGACAAAATACTTCTCTCTGCTTACTCCCCTTTCATGGAGCTCTTATTTTCTGGAATGGATTTCCGACTCACCGAACTCTATGAGGAGCTCATGTCGATTAATGAACTTAGGCTTCCAACTCTTAAGTTTGCTTGCTTTTAATTGGTCCTCTTGCCTATGTCACGAATGATGTCATTTTCTATTAATGTACCCATTGGCCATGTGCAGTCGTCACTCATGATGTCAATTCCTAATATATGGTCAGTCATGCTGTTTACTTCCTTTGTTTTTCGCGTGTTGTGGGTACTGTGTCTGTGACCTATTTACAAATGACCAACAAGAGGCAAGCAAGTGTTTTAAATTATTTTGAGCCTAAAACAAAAAAGAAAAACAATGATTTAATCTGTCCTTCTGACAGTGGTGAAACTTCAAATAGAAGTGAAAAAACTGATTATGTTGTTTCCTCGGTGTGCAAGTCACAAATGTCTTTGGATATTGGCACGTTCCTCGAAAAATCATGTACAGACAAGGAAAAATATAATATTCTTAAAAATCTTTGGGTACCCGGAGAATTATATAGTTTTCTGCCGGGTAAAAGAAACTTAAAATTTCAAAGGAAGTGGCTGACTGAATTTAAGTGGCTTGCATATTCTCGAGCAAGTGAAGCTGCATTCTGCAAGTACTGTTTTGTCTTTGCCAAAAATGTAGAAGTTGGTAAAGGAAATCACATAAGACTGAATGTACTAGTTAATGCTCCGTCTATGCGTTGGAAAGATGCAAAAGAGGATTTCTGCAAGCATGAAACTAGCAATTATTACAAAGACAGCTGTATTAAAGCACAAAATTTTTTGTCAGTGTTTGAAAATAAAAAATAGGATATCTGTACAACCTTAGACAGTGCCAAAAGACAAAAAACGTCAGGAAACAGAAAAAAACTCATGCCAATTAAGGTAAACAATTTACATATACAGTATATATATATATATATACCTAGGAGGTCCTAGGTGTATGTAGTTCATATAACCCCCTCCGAAAAAAATTTCTGGCTACAGCTCTGATATATATATATATATATATATTATACACATCTTAATGATGTTGGAGCTGCGTGTTTAGGAAGACTTTCATAATACTGTCTCTTCTTTTCAGGCTGCCGTAACTCGAATGGTCCCAGTGTAAATTCTACAAATTTCCCCTGCACTCGCGAAGGTGTCGCAATTACAAACAATTTGAAGGTTCTATCCTTAAATGCTTGTAGCTTACGAAATAAAATAAACATTTTTTTTCTTTAATTGCTTGTAAAGACTGATTTAATTGCGATAAATAAATCGTGGCTTAGCACTAAACACGTGACTTTATAGAGGAGTATCAAATTAGAAGGTTATAGACTTTTTGTTAAAAACAGAATAGGTAGGTGAGGAGGCGGTGTTATGTTGTATATCAAAGATAATATTGCGAATGTTATAGAAGTAAAGCACACAATTCCAGAACCAATAGATTCAACTATAGCAGAACTTAAATTGGACGATTTGAAACTTCTTGTTGCAGTTATATATAGGCCCCCTAATCAAACAGCTGATACGGACGAAGCATTATATCGTGAACTAAAGAGAATAATAGGTAGTGAGCAGGCTTTAGTTATGGGTGACTTTAATTGCAGCAACATGAATTATGATACAATGCAGGGAGATGCAGAAGGTAATCATTTAGTTAATTTTCTCGAGGATAGCTTTCTTATTCAAAAGGTTGGGGAACCTACGAGGTTGGAGAGTATTTTAGATTTAGTAATAACTACGGATGATAGGGTAATTACTGATCTTCAAGTAATAGACTGTTAAGCAATAGTGATCACAATATGGTAGAGTTTGTCCTCTCAGTAAGTCACTCAAAACCAGGTACCTCAACTAAAATTCCTAACTTCCAGCACGCAGACTTTAGTAAATTTCGAAATAAATTTTCACACGTCAATTGGGAAAATGTAATGGGGAACTCCACTGCAAAACTAATGTGGGAATTGTTTGAAACAGTATTTAGGACTATAAATGAGGAATGTGTACCATACAAAATTAAGTGTGCGAAAGTAAATAACAAGCCCTTGTGGTTTACTTCTAGAGTAGGAGACTTATAAAGAGTAGAGATAGGGCTTATAGGCTACATAAGTGCGATAAAGGCAATTTGTGGTTATGAAACAACTGCATATCTCTAAGGCGTGAAGCAGAAAGTGTGATAAGAAAGTCCAAGCGTGAATTTGAAATCTCCATAGCTTGTGATGGTAAAGAAAACCCCAAGCAATTCTTTCAATACGTCAATAACAGAAATCCAGTAAAAAGTGTCTTGGGGCCGTTGAAAAATGTTAACAGAGATCTAGTTTCTGAAAACAAGGAAATGGCTACCTTACTAAATGAATTCTTTACATCAGTTTTTACTATAGAAGATGTAACGAATATCCCTATGGTCATAGACATAATACCCTTTGATAATGGTAATATTTTGGATAATATTGTGGTTAGTGAAGAGGTAATGCACTATATTGATAAAATGAAAATGTGTAAATCACTGGGGCTGGACTCCATATATCCCATACAATGAGAAGAATTAAAAGAAAGCATTGTTGTACCACTAACAAAGATTTTTAATGCATCTATTTCTGAGGGGTGCGTACCAGATAATTTTAAGTTAGCAAATGTAACACCCATCTTTAAGAATGGCGATAAAGGTGCAGTGGGAAATTATAGGCCAATCAGTTTAATGTCTGTTGTAGGTAAGCTACTGGAATCAATAATTAGGGATCGTATAGTCGAACACTTAGAATTGTATAACTTAGTTAGAAATATGCAGCACAGTTTTAGGCGAAACAAATCTTGCGTAAGTAATCTTTTAGAATTTTTCCAAAGCGTGGTTGACATTTACGATAGCATCGGGCGGTTGATGTAGTGTATTTAGATTTTCAAAAGGCATTTGACGCCGTACTGCACAAAAGACTGAGAAAACTAAGGCTCATGGAATCAGGGGTGTAGTAATAAATTGGATGGAAGAGTGGTTGCGAGGTAGGAAACAGAGGGTGGTCATTGATGGAGCAGAGTCGTGTTGGGCTAATGTAGTGAGTGGCATTCCTCAGGGTTCTGTATTGGGCCCCTTGCTTTTTCTTATATCTATTAACGATTTAGATGTCAGCCTAGTCAATACAGTTTCAAAGTTTGCAGATGACACAAAGCTGGGTGGTAGGGCAATTAATGACAAAGATAGAGGTAAAATCCAGGAAGATCTGAATAAAATCGTTGATTGGTCAGTCGCATGGCAAATGAGATTTAACGTCTATAAGTGCAAAATTTTGCATATAGGTTCACGTAACAATAATTTTGCGTAAAGTATGTCAGGGAAAGATTTAACAAGCGTAGAGCAGGAAAAAAATTTAGGAGTTATAGTCACTGGTGATTTAAAAGTAACAAAACAAAGTACAGCAGCGGTCAACAAGGCGAACAAAGTGTTAGGTTTTATAGCTCGGAATTTTGAGTACAAATATTATAATTCCTCTTTATAAATCATTAGTTAGACCCCATTTGGAGTACGCTGTCCAATTTTAGAATCCGCATATGCACACAGATATAGACAAAATCAAGAGAGTTCAAAGATGAGCAACTAAGATGATTCCATCGCTTAGGTCAAAGTCATACGAGGATAGGCTTAAGGAGTTAAAATTAACTACACTCGAGAGTGATGTAGGCTTGACCAGTAACATGTCAAAATTCGTGGATGATACTAAAATAGGTGGTAAAGTTCTTAATGTGGATGATAGAAATAGGTTCCATGACGATGTAAATGGGATTATGGAGTGGATGGATAAGTGGCAGATGCAATTTAACACAGACATATAAAGTTTTGCATATAGGTTCTCGTAACAATAATTACATGTACACAATGGATGACAGACAGTTAGTGAGTGAGTGTTGATGAGGAAGTAGATTTAGGCATACGTGTATCTAAGGATTTAAAAGTTAGAAACCAGTGCCTAGTCTTGCAGAAAAAGAAAATTAGATTAACACAAATCTTAAGATGTACTAGCTCGTAGCTTAAACTAGCCCACTTTTTGTTATACTCTTAATACTTTTTTCTCTCTCTTTTCTTATCCTCTCTTTACTTGCTGTCTGTAGTTTGCATGGTATGACAGTGTTTGCATGGTTTGTAAGTGTTCTTATTTTACTACTATTCATCTTTCACCCCTTTCCTGTTCTCTCCAACTATTTTTCTAACTTGCTGGCAGATGATGATGGTGAGTCTCTCTCTCTCTCTCTTTTTCCTGAATGAATGTTAACCTATGAATGATAGGTTTTGCTACTTACTTAACCCCTTATTCTCTTCTTTCAACTCCCTATTCTCTTCTTTCTCTCGGGCTAACCTTAGAGTGGATCTTAAGGTCTTTGTTAGCCTTAGCTTCTATAGATCTAGAGAGATTCCTCTTAATAATAACTAACATTATTTCCTGCCTCTGAGCACTGCTTAGAAAATTTTAGATCACTAGTGTACTAACTATAATCAGGGATGGGGAGTCGGCCAAAAACAACTGACTCCTGAGTCGGTATTTTTAAAAACTGACTCCAACTCCCGACTCTTTCAAATATATAAGTATAAATAAATGTAATAAAGTAGGTACGATAATAATACAGTTTAGTAATTTAATACAATTTTAATGTTGTATTACACAAAAATAAAAATTAACAGAAAAAGAAATTGATCTCGTATAAAATATTTATAACCTCATTAGGTTAACAATTTTAAAATTTTAATGTTGCGTATGGTACCATAGCTAAATAAAAAAAAGTTGGTAAAGAATATTTTGTTTCCATTATATATTATGATATGCTAATATTGAAGCTAAATATTAAAAAAAGGCTAAAAAAACACACTTAATAATTTAACTCTCTAAGGAGAATTTGTTCTTAAGAAAAGTATAGCATCAATTATGTCCTCCTTCAACTTAGCCCGTAGGTGGGATTTAATTAACCGAAGAGCTGAAAATAATCTTTCAACGCTGACTTGTGTTGGTGGCAATGCAGTAACAGTTCTGGCTATATCTTGCACTAATTAAGGATACTTTGGTATGGTATTCATCACATCAAGTTTTAATGAACAATCAAATTTCTCTATTTTTGTTAAAGCTGCATTAAAGTCTTCTCTGAATTTAGTCAATGGGGTTATTTTTATAGGTTTATCATCTTGACTCAAACGGCATCGCTTAACTTTTTTGATTTTTCTTCATTATCAAAATATTTTTCAAAATCCATTTCTTCTTCAGAGTTTGAGCAGGAGCTTTGCATAATGGCAGGACTAGAGCAGCTTTCAAATCCTGAATTACTTGCAGCATCTGTTTCATTTAACATTTTCATTCGCACAACTACATCACACAGAGCTGACTTTCCTCTAGCAACCTGTTCTTCAGTTAAAAGTACCCTATGCATAGGCATCTACATAAACTGCAGCCAATAGCACATCATTATTCAGTAAATTTTCTTCTCTACGCTGCATAGACATTCTTATACCATCTGCAACAATGCTGCCAATTTGAGATAGTTTATAATTAATATTTTTCCATTCCTTGTAAAATGTGCCAGGTGTCAATTCAGCTGCTTGAAACTTCTTTGTAACCACTTATGGGTACTTAAGTAATGCCTCAAGTTGACTTGCCTGCTGCCACTGGATATCAGTCATTGTTACATCTGGATTTGCCATATCGATAAGGTATGGCTTCAATTCAAGAAGGCGCTTAATCATTTCATAGGTACTCCCCCAATGTGTAGCTTGATCTATAACTACACCTTTTCCGGATTGACATTTTAATATTGCATCAAGTTTAGGCATTCTTGCAGCCACTACTATGTTGCGTAACCTAGCTACTACATTAGCAGCATTCCTTTCTTTTAACCCATCACGAATTGCCAGTTGCAATGTGTGGACTGCACATCGCATATGGGGGATATTTCAGAATCCAGCAAAATCATTGTCTACAATGTCAAGTTTGTCAGCAGTTTCATCCGTATCTTCACTACTGTCTTCAAAAAGATTTTACTTCACCATCATTAAGTTTCTGTACTGTACTTGTCATATTTGAAGCATTATCAGTAACAATTGATAATATTTGCTCTTTAGTGATTTCATATTCTGTCAAGATGGTTTCAATTAGCTTGGTCAGGTATTCGCTTGAATGTTGAGTTTCAGTGTCCTTCACTGCCAGAGTACGTATAACTAGTTTTCCTTCATCATCAATGAACTGAACATTTATTGCCATATAATTAATTCTTTGTCTCGTGCAGGCATCCATCTTAAGAAAGAATAATTTTCCTTGCAGCATTGTTTTCAATAAAGTTTTCTGGCTTTCTGCTTCCTTTAAAATCATGTTTCGAATATCATGTCTCTCTAATGACACTCCTAGTTTTGCCGCCATTTCTCCATTTAATCCACAGAAAGCTGGGGAGGAAAATAATGTAAGTGCAACCCCCATTCTTTACAACTAAATCAATAAGGTATTTTTAAAAATTTTCCTTTGTCATTGATATTGTAATTCTCTCACTATGGAAAAATTTTGTAACAGAGACTTGTTTGCTTTTTGAAATAGAGGTACTGGCCTGACTAGAAGTAGGTTTCTGGATTTCCTTATCATGCTGATCTACAACCTTATAAATATTGGGATGTTTGTTTCGTAGATGGCGTTTCAAGTTTGAGGCTCTAGTTGGAGCATTAGCATGTTTCCCAGTGTAAGCACTAATTTTTGCATTACCCTCTTTACCATCCTTTTCTACTTGACAAATAAAAATACTTTCATCCTCATTTAGCTTAAAATATTGAGTGCTGATTTTCTACTAGGCCCACGACTCATTACTAATAGGGGCTAATTAAATTAATATATTGCTAATTTTTATATGGTACCTAGTATCCTGAAATAGAAAATAGAAATATGAAATTCATTTGCTAAGATTTACCAGAACAATAAATCAAATGTGGAAATGTGAATCTAGAATTAGTTCAGGAAGATATTTATTTAGGGCATAGTAGTATTCTGGTAAATTGTTAGCATATAGAAATTTAATCAAAGAGTCGGGAGTCGGTCATTTTTTCTGACTCCCCATCCCTGACTATAATGCCAAGATTGTTTTCCTGTCTAACATCCTCTAACCAATTCCCTTGCATCCCATAACTAAAGTTTTCATTATTTCTACCAAAATGGATGACTGCATTTTTGAACATTGAATTCCATCTGCCATTTACTAGCCCAAGCAACTAATCTATCATGATTTTTTTGCAGTTTATAAGAGTTTTCTATATTTGTAACTGGGGCAACTACTTTTGTATCATCTGCAAATTTAGAAACTTTACTAACTACCACTGGTGTAGTCCGGGGGTAATGCAAGGTCATGACTCCAGATTTGAAAAAATTTACTGGAGCACAGCTCTGAATTTACTTTTTTTCCCCTTACACCACTAGATAGGTTAATGATAGTAAACTCTTGAATTGACGACATACCAATTACAAATTGTTTTAGCTAAACATAATAATACAATAATGTACATTTTATAACTCACCTAAACATTTTATCATCAGAAGCATCATCAATATCTTCTTGATTATCATCATCTTCATCCTCAACAGCTATATCTACATCAGGCATATTAGTGTCACTATTTGCAATGTTTTCCATTATATCACTTGGTACTGAAAATGAATCATCAGCATGCCCTAGATCCTTCTTTTCCACCAATTTGAATGTAGATTTGATCAAATCATTGTTCAGGATTTCTTGTATTGATTACACTTGCTTAAATGGGCTATGGAAATGTCAAATTTGTTGCTTTTTGCTTTATTAGATTTGGATGCAACACTTGAACTTGAAGGCATATTTTGACTCTTCTCTTTATTAACCACAACAGCTTGGTGAGTTGCTTTTGTTAGGCGCAAAATTGCATTCAATGTCTTCTGGATTTGGGAATTTTCAAATTCCTCTAAAGCAGTTTTGTTAGTCTGATGCGCAGATTCCTCACTTACCTTTTGTTTCTTAGGTGGAGGAGAAGCACTTTCTTCAGTCTGTGAAACATCTAGTGAAAAAGTTTCATTTTCTAGATTAGCAGTTGATGAAGTTGGTTCATTTTTCTGAGGTCTAGCACTAGCACATTTTGTGAACAAACTAACTAAATGACTGCTTTGCCGTATCTCTTTGCTGCACTTCATCCTGGTATTTCTTTACTGCAATATCTAAGCTGTGGGCCCAAACTCTGGGACCTCCTGTATTGTAACAAATATTTTTTTTGGAATTAAAATGTTCCTCCCAGTTTTGCTTCTTTGAATATTTGTTCTTGCATTGACCACAAAAGTAACCCCTTTTAACACCCTCACTTTTCTCTCCAACTTCATCAATATTAGGATCCATTATTGATTATTGACTACCTGAAAAAATACAAAATAAGTAAAAGTTAGTAAATATAGCAGGTTTTGGAGCTGGAGTCGGAGCCGGAGCCAGAAACCTTGAAAATACGGCTCCATGGTCTGGCTCCGGGTGATATATTGCTACCTAAATTGTTATTTGTTAAATATAGGTTTAGTTGCAAATTATAATTCTTGTAATATATTACGAAAAATGGTACCATAGGATTCTTGGATTTTATGGAGGTGTGGGAGTTGCAGGAATAATCTGCAAATTTCCATTTTTTAACCATTAAATATTTGGGAAGATTTGTCTTAACAACACTTAATTATATAGGTAAAAAAAATTTTATGGCGGTGGAGACCTTAGGTAGGTAGGTACTAACTATTTATCTAAGTAGGTAACTACCTAGATACATACCTAGTAAGGTTGGTCCTTCTGACTTGGATTGAACTATTTTATTTTTAGGTCAATTATCTTGTATTGCTAAATTTCTTTTTTTTCAGATTCTTTGTAATTTGTACTTGATTCTTTAATTATAATTATCAGTCTATGACCCTTCATAATGGATAGAGATTCAATAAAGTAGTCTGATATATTCAAGTATTTTACTGAAAGTTCAGATAAGAAACACTATGTTTGTATTTGTGAAGTTTCTGATGCTTCGGGAAATATTTCAACGTGTGGAACTAAAATTACCAAGCCTCAAAGCAAAAAGCCTGATGTCTCCTCAAGAGCATATAATTTGAAAAGACACTTGAGTCGATTACATCCTGAAATATCAAAAATGATGGAAGAAAAGAAGCAAATGCTTGAGCTTTCAAGACCCAGTACTCTGCCAGTTCAAAAACTAAAGCAAACCAGCAAAACATTACTAAATTGGACAATTAGTTATATAAATCTAGATATTTATTTTATAATTAACAGAATTTACTATAAAAGAGCCGGAGCCAGAAGTTTTTTTACCAGCTCCGAAACCCTGAAATATAGTATGCTAAAAGTGAGTAAAAGTAAGTAAATATAGTACAATGAAAGTAAGTAAAAGTAAGTGCTTTAAACTTAGTAAAAGTAAGGAAGAGTAAGTAAAAGTAGGTAAGTTAAAGTAAGTAAAAGTAAGTTTAAACTTAACTAAACTTTTCAATTCTAGAGTCATGGTGGATTACTTAAAACCGCACAAGTAATTATCTGGCCAATTTATCAAACCTGGCCAAGATCAATGGAACATAGTCCAATCCTGATAATTTTATATTAAAAAAATATACGTTTTAATAAAATTTTAATTATCAAAACATTGAAGCTTAACAAAAAATAAAAATAATTGTTAAATATGGAATTACCAACTAAACTTAAAATAACTAGATTTGTACAAGAACGTATACGCAAAAAAATTGCATAACGTCTAGCGGATGAACAAAACCCAAATTTACTTTTTCTCATGGTCAAATTTACTGGAGCAATGCTCCCAAGCAGAGCTGGGCACTTGCGTTTTTTTTTTGCGGTATTGCGGTACTACCGCACTACCAAACCGTACCGCATAACGCAGTACCGCAAAGGATCGCTGAAAGTACAGCCTGTACTTTCAGCGATCCTTTGCGGTACTGCGTTATGCGGTACCGGTTTGGTAGTGCGGTAGTACCGCAAAAAAAAACCGCAAGTGCCCAGCTCTGCTCCCAAGATCCCAGGAATCTGGAGTCATGTGCAAGGTAACGGCATTACCCTACTGGTTTTATTTTACTTTTAGCGTTACCCTACTGGTTTTATTTTACTTTTAGCGTTACCCTACTGGTTTTATTTTACTTTTAGCGTTACCCTACTAGTTTTATTTTACTTTTAGCGTTACCCTACTGGTTTTATTTTACTTTTAGCGTTACCCTACTGGTTTTATTTTACTTTTAGCGTTACCCTACTGGTTTTATTTTACTTTTAGCGTTACCCTACTGGTTTTATTTTACTTTTAGCGTTACCCTACTGGTTTTATTTTACTTTTAGCGTTACCCTACTGGTTTTATTTTACTTTCAGTGTTACCCTACTGGTTTTATTTCTTTCAGCGTTACCCTACTGGTTTTATTTTACTTTCAGCGTTACCCTACTGGTTTTATTTTACTTTCAGCGTTACCCTACTGGTTTTATTTTACTTTCAGCGTTACCCTACTGGTTTTATTTTACTTTCAGCGTTACCCTACTGGTTTTATTTTACTTTTAGCGTTACCCTACTGGTTTTATTTTACTTTTAGCGTTACCCTACTGGTTTTATTTTACTTTTAGCGTTACCCTACTAGTTTTATTTTACTTTTAGCGTTACCCTACTAGTTTTATTTTACTTTTAGTGTTACCCTACTAGTTTTATTTTACTTTTACCCTACTGGTTTTATTTTACTTTTAGCATTACCCTACTGGTTTTATTTTACTTTTAGCATTACCCTACTGGTAATTAGAATGGAATTACTCCAGGGTTCATAGCAAATCTTGCCAAGTGATTTCCTTGACTTTCCCTGACAATTTTACAAATATTCCCCCCGAGTGAATTTAATTTTTTGTATTTTAAACATCCTCCTTCAGAATATTTGATGAAGAAAATTATCTAAACAGTATGCCATAAGCCTATAGTTCTTTAGTCATGTTAATTCCCTGACCACCATCCAATTTTTTGTTTTTACTGAAATTTTGCAACAAAACTCAGTTTTCCCAACTTTCCCTGACCATTTTTCAATTCTCTGACCTTCCCTGACTTTCCAGGGTACTATGAACCCTGTGCTCTGTTTTCTGTCTTCTAATCATTTTTTGGCTCTTTTTCTGTATTTCCCAATTTTTTTATTTTTCTGCTATTATATATTTTTTCAGTATTTCCCTGCTATCTTTTAAGAACCTAGCCTCCCAGGCCCTATGAGAAAATTAATGACTGCCCAGTTAGGTCAACTGTACACCATTCATGATTGGTTGTCATGATACTTTTGTTAGTTAGGTTAAGTCATGATATTTTCATTAAAACTAACAAAAATCAGTTGACTTAACCAGGCATTCAATAATTTTCCCATAAAGCCTAGGAGGCTAGGTTCTAAAAAAAATAGCGGGGAAATAGCAAAAAAAAAGATGTATACAATTACAGAAAAATAAAAAATTGTGGGGAAATACCAAAAGAGAGCCCATTTTTCTACCCAATTTATAACTACCGCAATATCCCATGAACTTTTAATTTATACAGAAGTCTTCTATATGGAACCTTATCAAATGCTTTACTAAAACCCAAATAAATAGCTAATATCTATATTATTTCCATTATCTACCTGATCAGTTACAAACTCTAAAAAATCTAAAAATACTAAGTAACTTTTTCTCATTAGAGGCTAATGGAAAAGCTTAAAAAGGCATAAGAAAATTAGAAAACAGACTTGTAGACTTGATCTACAAAAATACTTTTTCAGTCATACAGTAGATTTTTGGAATGACTTGCCATATGATGTGGTAAATAGCAGCTCATTAGTTAGTTTTAAGAAAAAAATTGGATGCTTTCATGAGTGAGTGTAGATTATAAATAGTGTAACTATATTCTTAGCTTAAGTTATATAGGCTATTTCAGTAGCTCTGTAAATAGTTGTATATTAATTAGCTGACTTGAGATTGATGAACATTTTGCACAATTTTATTACTACAAAATATACCATAGTTCATGATTTGGATAACCTTCATAGGCCCTGGTGGCTTCATGTTTTCCAAATGAAATGTAATGTAATGCACCTTGTTATAAAACAGATGTATCCCCACCCTGCACCATGTTAAAGGGATATATCCCCATCCCATACTTTGTTAAATGAATAGCCCTATAAGCCCACCTACACCTTGTTAAAGGGATATATCCTATCTCAATATGTTATGAAATTTAGGCTATACTTTCTCCCTAGAAATATTACCAGTATTAATTATGCAGTAAAATGCAACCCAAAATTAGAGTCAAATCTATACTTTCCTAGGTAAATATGCAGTTTCATGGCTCCACGAATACTGATATTTTAGTCATAAAAACCATAAATATGTATATTTGGAGACTATCTGAAGACCATGGCATCGGTAAAGTTTTTGTAAAACCCCGTAAAATATTTTTTATTAATATTTTTAAGTACTAGGGTACTACTTTGTGCCATTCCACCACATGATTGCCTATAAAATGTGTGAATGAGGTGGAAATGCATCAGTCTGGAGTGTAACGTTGATGATGGTGGATATGTGCACTGAATGTTCCATCAGTGAGCTTAAAATAGTTAGAGAGGAGTGTGTTAAATTTAGCCAAAAGTAGCGGAAAAAAAAATGAAGAATTATCACCAAATAAAGCAGAAAAAAAATAATAATTATCACCAATTAAATAACTACAGTCAATTGAATGCCAGGTTAGGTCAACTGTATGCCCTTGATGATTGATTTGGTTAAGTCATGATGTTGAAAAACTGGAAAAAGTACAGAAACGAGTAACAAGAATGATCCCATCTCTAAGATAATTGACATATAAGGAAAAACTGGTGTATATAAACATGTTCTCATTAAAAGGAGGAGGTTAAGGGGTGATATAATAGAGGTGTATAAAATGATAAAAGGGTTGGATAAGATAGATTTTGAGTCTCTCTTCATTAAAGATCACAATAACCAGACTAGAGGTCATAGTATGAAATTATTTAAGCCAAGATGTAAACAAATTTAAGAAAACAGTTTTACAGAGTAATTAAGTTTTGGAACAGTCTGACAGAAGTAGTGGTGACTTCAGATACACTTGATTCTTTCAAAAGAAGGTTGGCTAGTTTGATGTCTGCAAGGGACATCTGGTGATAGTGTTTAAGCCCATTTTTATTGCATGAATGGTACTAGTTTATATCATATATATTATGTGCATTTAGGTGATAAATCCCACAGCTTAACACAAGTGTTGTGGGATACAGGGAGGCAGCATCTTGGGTTAGGGGATACTCTCTGTCCTTACACACCCCATTTAGAGAGATGCCTCTGCCGAGTGGTGCCCCCACATAGTACTGTGAGGTATTGAAAAACTCATGATCTTCATTTGCCCCACAAACACCTTTAAATGGGAGACCCAAAATGGGTACACACACATTTCTACATTACTGAACAGTCTTTACAGCCACACCTACACTTTTCCTCCTAAGTATAAATATTGTAAGGTATATGGTTGTAAATTGTGACTTGGTCTGCAATTGATATGGACCATGACTTATTTTTGGTTGGCAAGGTAGGTACTGGTATTGATGGGTATTGCAATGAAACTGACTAGATTCTTTGGATCTGATATATTTGCATGTCAGTTATAAATAGATATAGAATGTAACATATTTGTGGATAGTAGCCTATTATGACTTTGATCCTCTGGATCCAGAGATTCTATCTCTAGTTTTAAATTGTTAATTAATTAGTTTTGTAAAAATTTGTTATTGACAATGTACAGGCAATTTTTATAGTGGAGCCACCTCAATAGGCTGAAGTGGCCCCTAGTGTAGCCTACCCACTATAAAAATTTCTTATGTTCTTAATTATTGGGTTAATATTCGTTTTAATGCTCCTTTCATTTTTGATAGGAGACATTCTATGACAATTTAACATATAAATTCATATTCAAGACACCTTAAACCTCAGGGAAACTGATAAAAATCAAGGAAATATAATAATTATTTTTTACAGAAAAAAAATTTTTTAGACATTGATAAGCAGCCATTAGAGGCCATTGACCCAGTGTTTAGCTCTTTCCTTGGTTAAAATTTTGCCGCTGTTCATCCTTTCCAGTTTTGTGGGGAAACATCTCGTGGCAAAATTAGGAAACATAGGTCAAACCAGCCAATTAAATCTGGTTTTTGTTTCATGTGACCTTATCCGACCAATCAGAGATATGCATTTTGACTCTCCCATAACGCATACTCATTCCAAAATGCTTTTTCAATTCGCTTTTCACTATGATTTGTGGAGGTTGTGATTTGGATTACTATCAATTAATACAAGATATTTATAAAAAAGACAGTGCTGAAGTTTTCTTTACCAATCACTGTTTCACCTACTCATGTTAGTTGTCCGCAGTGTGGTCATGAGTGTAATTATAGAGAAGTTGCTGACCAATATTATTGCAAAAAGAGTGACTAGAGACGAGCGTGGCAGAAAAAAAAAAATGTTCCTTCTCTGTTTCCCGTGGAAAGGGCACGTGGATTAAAAATCCCACCTCAAACTGTGGCAAAACTTATTGTACATTGGGTTATTCTTGACAAAGCGTTTGACATAGCTGCATGCACAGCTCTATTTAGCATTGGCTTCCGAGAGTGCGATTAATTGTAAGAAATTATGAAAAAATGCGGGTTAGGTTAGGTTAAATAAAACATATTTTTCTGGTATTTTTTGTTCAAATCCAAACTTTGTTTCTTTGGGAAATGGGGCCATTTTTTAGAAATTTTAAAATTGAAAATTTCTCAAAAACAGCTCATTTCCCAAAGAAACAAAGTTCAGATTTGAACAAATCATACCAAAAAACACCAGAAAAATATGTTTTGGTTCAGAAAGGAGAGGGAGCACTAAAATGAATAATTACCAATTATTGTTTTTTTCTACATTATTTAGTGATAATTCATGATTTTTTTTTCTGCTACTTTTACAGATCTGCTACTTTCACAGATGGAGCCGTGAATATAATTTTCATGACCACCTAAATTTCTTTCCCAGTCACAGAAGAATACAAAATACTCATCTGCAATGTAAATAATAATATTTTATATTCCTCTACGACTTCGGGAAAAAAATTTAGATGGAGCCATGAAACTGTCTTTACCCTTTCCTAGTGTAATTTAGTGCATTTTGCTCAGATCTGAACTTCATTTAGGTTAGATTATGGCAATTTTAGCAATTTTGCACAAGAAATAAAGGTCAAATTTGAACAAAACAATAAATTACACTGACTAGTATCTAATTCTAGGGTCATATAATTTTACTATATATTCCCTGCACCACACCTTGCATTTCAGTTACCTTACCACCTAATAAGCAGGCTAGTTTCAACAGCCCTTTTATTGTTTGAGAGTAAGGTCTGACAGAAGAAGTAGTGACTTCAGATATACGTGATTCTTTCAAAAGAAGGTTGGATAGTTTGATGTCTGCAAGGGACATCTGGTGATGGTGTTTAAGGCCATTTTTATTGCATGAATGGTACTAGTTTATTTCATATATATGTGCATTTGGGTGATAGATCCCACAGCTCAACACAGGTGTTGTGGGATATAGGGAGGCAGCATCTTGGGTTAAGGGATACTCTCTGTCCTTACACACCCTATTTAGAGAGATTCCTCTGCCGAGTGGTGCCCCCCATAGTACTGTGAGGTATTGAAAAACTCATGATCCAGAGATTCTATCTTTAGTTTTAAATTGATACTTAATTAGTTTTGTAAAAATTGGTTACTGCCAATGTACAAGCAGTTTTTACATAGTGGAGCCACCTCGATGGGCCGAAGTGGCCCCTAGTGTGCCCACTATAAAAATTTCTTGTTCTTATGTTCTTACCCAGGTCATTTAACATCCGGCGCCCTAACTTTAAGATGTTTTAGACCTAATGGAAAACTTATAATAGACTTTCCTAGAATTAGGTCAAGCCAACATTATTGTTGACTCAAAACCTGAACATTAAATTTAAGCTGAGCCCACATGAAATCAAATTTGTTGACATCATCAAACATACGAGAAAATTCTTTTAACCTGACCAAAATGGCAGCAATAACTTCTAGAATCTAGAATACACATGTTCGACCTATCTTGTATTAACTAAAACATTGGTATATTATATTATTTTCATAACCTATAATGCGAAAATTACCTTATTTAAAATGAGAACTAACAAACCTTTAAATAATAACATAAAGCAGGTATATTATGTGTTTATTTTCATTTTCATTGTAAGGATATTGCCAGTTTTAGAGAATATTTGCTGGCGGAATAGAAAAAATACAATAATAAAATTGCTCTGTTGAAGAAATAAAGTCACATTGTACAATCTTACATGGTATGGTCTAGTCTAGACCCATTATGAGACAGAGAAGCGACAACGCAGATTTTAATATGAACAGGGCTCCCAAAATTAAGTGAAGCAATGTGGTTTTCAATTTAATTGGCCAGTCAAAAATAAATTCAGGATCACAACACATCATCGTTATAAACAATTACTTTACCACTTCTAATGGAGGTTTTAAGTCAATATTTTCTTGTTCGTGAAATAAACTGCCGAAACAAACTAAAAATTTTATACTTGTGAAAAAACTATAAAGGGCTATGGGTTGATTGCCTGGTACCCTCATCCGTTGGAAATTTCCAGCAGACTTCAGTGGAGAGTTACCGACAAAAGCCCTGTTTTTTCGTTAGAAAGTTATGTATGTGTAGGTCTTCAAAGGACCTCTTTATATTTAATTGTTTTCAGGATTTGGACTACCTATATGTGAAGAAAGGAATTGCCTTACCTTATTATTTCGTTGGGCCTCGCTTCTGTTTCGATGTAGGGCCGTGGTACCATGGAGTTACACAATGAGTTCACTTGATGTAACTAATATAGGCAGTCACTATTTAAACCCCTGAAGGAATAGGCCTATCCTTTTTATAGTTATTAGGTTTTATATTATAAGGAATTCACTCAGAACTTTATGGAAGACAAAAGCACATCTTCCCTGTTTAAAGCGTTCGCTGTAACATAAACAGCTCCGAGGCTACTCCTTTAATATAATCTTCGTATTTTAGTATAAATTGCTGATTTGGCAAAGGTTGTTGACCCTTGCCTTGATGTAATTCTCATGAGTTAGCAATGGAAATTTTAGAACACGAGATCATAATTTGGTTTCTGTTGTTGTCATGCAGGCCCGAAGCCTACATATGGGTTCTATGTACGTATGGCAATTATTTCATTCCCAATAGGCAATGTCGCCAATCCCGAGGCAATTTTGTATAGATATTTAATTCAATTAATTAATAATTTATATTTAATTATGAAGTAAAGGTATCACATACGATACCATGTTGTAAACGCGTATAGTTTTTCCATATACTGGGGGGAGTGCCGGAGAAAAATTTGTATGTTATAGATCAAATGTTTTGACAAACTGTGTAAATTTGATAAATGCTGGTTTACTGATTTGGTTTTGGAGTTTTGTCATGTTTTGTTTTGTTAACGATTTATGTTTTAAAGTGACTTCTACGTTGGTGAGTTAATTGAAATGTACTGTACTTCCATGTTGTGTTGTTTGGTTAAAAGAGTTTGTACTGTATTCAAACCTCCTACCACTTCAGACTAGTCAATACCCGTAGTTTTAGTGGAGTAAATATTACTCCTCCATAGGTAGATCTGGAGGGCTTGGGGCTTTGAATCCTGTACTGTTTTTGTGTTGTTTGGCCTATGGCCAAGGGAGGCCACAAGACCCCTGTTGTTTGGTCTCTGGCCAAGGGAGGCCACAAGACGCTTGTTGTTTGGTCTCTGCCTCGCACCAGGTACATGGAACAATCGGTCGCAAGACAGGTCGGCTTTGTTTTGTCAAATATACTTACACCTTCTTCGATCTCACTGATGATCACCACTTTCGACTCTTCAAACAGATTGTTGAGTTGATCATCCCATCGGAAGGGCGTGTCGGGCTTCAAGAATTGGCGAAAAGGTATCATTCTCTTTGCCATAGCGAAAGCATACGTCACCTGGTTAATTAGCTCAAACCATGAGCGAATATCGGTTATGTACTTTGGTGTAGGAAAGTCACGGATGGCCTGCAGATACTTCTCGCAGGGTCGTACTTTGTCGAGTGTGATTTCGAAGCCAGCAAACTCCACAGTGTCTTGTCTAAATACAAACTTCTCAGGGTTCAGCGTGATGCCGTGTCTACCGCAGATATCAAGCCAGTTGACTGCTTGGAAGAAACTTTGTCTCAGGTCGTCCGACCAGAGCAGCGTATCGTCGATACACTTGGTTTTGTTTGGAACGTCGAACACTATTTCGTCGTAACGTCTCGAATAGCCATCACCAGAGGCGATATAGCCCTGGGGCCAGTGATGGGCATCGATACATGAAAATCGCTAAAGCGATACCGATACATCGATACATGAAGAACGTCTTAGGCGATACCGATACGCCGATACTTTCTAGATGTCTTAAGCGATACCGATACCGATACATGTATCGCCGGTACATTTTTATAATTATTCATTTAATATGTAGGTATTAGATATTATTGTTTATACTAGTAATTTGTACGCAATGTAAGTAAAATCAACATTTTAATGGGTTTTATAGATGTAAATAAAAACAATTGCTTTATTTAATGAAAGTATGTTTTAATTTTGTAGGATACATGAATGACTGAAAATATTACACTAACAATTAAAAGTAATTACTATTACCCTTCAAAAATACCAGCTGGCTAAACATCTGGTCAGACAGTCTATTCCTTTTTGGAGCGTGAATGTGACCAGCCAAACTAAACAACCATTCTACAGGAGCAGAGGATGGTAGTGGTGTGTTATACTTCAGGAAGACCCGTAGAATTCCTGGGTACTGCCTCAGAGATTGGAGAGAATGACTTCCGTCACCCAGATACTGTAAAACTTCCATCTCAGTGGAATCTTGGGTTGCAGAGACATTAGTGGAAGCAGACTCATAACAGAAGAAATCATCTGCACTTCCGTCAGATGCAGCATCACTTAGTTGTTGCTGAGGGGTCTGCTCACTGAGGCTCTTAACAGCATTAACCAACATTTCTTGAACCCTCTTTTTGACAATGTTAGTATTAAATTTGCCTTTTATTGTCATCCACTTTAACTTGAACAGAGGATTTGAAGACGATGCCAGTATTGCTGCTTTACACTCATGCGACGCATCAAGGCACAGAAACTTTTCAAACCGCTTAGTGAACCCTACTGTGACTGCATTGAGAAGTGGCTGACAATGACGCAATGCCTCCGAATTCAAACGCTCTAGCTTCTTCTCTACAGCTAACAATGTCGGAAGCAGGCAACCGTAAAAACATTCTTTGTCGGACTGCAACCTATCAAGTGCTGTTGCAATGGGTTGTAGTACGGTTAGGTATTCCTGGAGAAAATAAAACTCATTTTCACGAAATGTTGGCAGTCCTAGTTGTTTCATTGTTTCATTTAGGACAGTTTTATGCTTCAACAGAACTGATAAACTGTCGAACAAGGAGTTCCATCTTGTGACGCATGGTAATGTCAACTGACATTTTAGAGTTTCCTGGATTATTTCGGCTGTTTTAGGCTTGCCACAGAAATTCCAAAGGGCTGAACACTTCCCCATGGCAGTATGGTGTATTTTTGCATAAGGTCCTTTCAGCGCAGATTTTGCATCGGTGGTGCACACTAGACTGAGTGTGTGTGAGCAGCATCTCAAATGTGTTGAAAGAATGATTTCTTCAGAATCTGTATCGATGTCTACACAGGACTGTATGAATCCCTCTTCGTTTGGATCCTGTTCTCCAATCAAGTCGTCTTCTCCATCTTCTTGAAGTTCATCCTCGAGATATTCTTTTGTCTCCGGAACAGTAATACCGTATTCTTTGGATGCTTTCACGAAGTTCGACCCGTTATCAGTAACGGTGGCAACAATCTTGCTCTCACACAATGAAAAGTCTCTCCGAATATCATCCAACTTTTCTGCAATCTTGTCGAATGTGTGACTTCCAGCAAATCGTACACATCCCAAAGTTGCACCTCGTCTCTCAAATGTGGCATCATTTATCTGAAAAAAAGAAGTATGTTTATGCAAATTATTCTATCATTCAAAAATAGGAAACGTGGACTTGTGAAATGAAAAAATATCTATACCCAAAATGGTGTTCGTGAAATGGTTAAATTTAACGATGCGTATCATGATTCATAAATATGCGGAAATGAAAGTATACCAGTATACGCTTATCTGTAGTTACAAGTTGTAACTGCAGATAACTCTGATAACTCTGGTCTTAGGATAAACTCACCCAGTGTCAGAGCTGGGCACCGCAAACTCAAAATCACTTCCGCAATCGCAAATCCGCAAACTCAAACCTTACCTTCCGCAACCGCAAATCCGCAAACTGCTTGCCATTTTTGGTGCCGCAAACGCAAATCCGCAAACGCAAACCATATTTCCAATTTTTACAGTGCTGGGCACTTCCGCAAACACTTCCGCAAACCGCAAATTCCGCAATCGCAATTTTAACTATAAAAAGTATCCAAAACATTAAAGAGGTATACAAAGTTTTTATATCTTTTTAATGTTTAATGTTTTAGCCTTGTTTTTATTAAAAACAAGGCTAAATAATTTATTACAATAAATCACTATTGTAGAAGAAATAAAAATACTACATATATTGATATATTATATTGAACAAAAACACCTCCTGCAAGTAAATAGTAAATAAATTAAATAATAAATTTAATCATTTGAATTTCATAAATTTTGAGACTTAGACACGTTAGAGAAGACTGTACTGTAACTGTAGTAACTGTACACACATTACATTACACAAGTTAAATTAAGTTAACACTGTGACTATACACAACTTGAACTCACTGTACAACTCAACCCCTCTAGCCTCTACAAGTGTACGCCTCTGGCTTTGTCAACAAGTTCAGTCGTCCTCCTCCAGTAACTGAGCCAAATCCAGTTTTAATAAGTCCATGTTCCCCTTCATGAACACGAGACGTTGGAAGTTGTCAGAGGTCAGGCTGGCCAGTGGCCACGTGGGAAATTTGCGGAAAGATTTGCGTTTGCGGTCTTAGTTCCGCAACGCAAATTCACTAATTTGCGATGAATTTGCCGCAAACGCAAATCCGCAAACGAAAAACATACTTCCGCAATTGCGGAATTTGCGGTTTGTGGAAGTGTTTGCGGAAGTGCCCAGCTCTGCCCAGTGTACTGTAACTCCCAAAAAACTGCGGTGTTTCGTTGACCAGATATCCGCAGTCATGCATATGTACGGTTGAGCAGAGAGTTCTTCCTTTATTTTTTTGCGCACGCACAAAGCTAGTGAAGACACTTGACGGCTCAATGAACGTCGTGAGGGAACTTGTAAAGATGGATAGACTCCCGTAAAAATAATTAAATTAGTGAAAAACCTGGTATGTATGTATTGTCTTATTCTTAATCATATAATTCATATTTTATGGTCTATATGAGCTAGCCAAACGATGTTTTTCGAATCACAGCTTTATGTTTCTTTAAATAATTATACGGTAATAACTAAAGGAATAAGTATTTACGAAAACATGTTCGCAGTTATTTTACCAATCAACTGCAAACTTTATAATTATATGACTCATATGAGAAACTCAAAGTTTTTGCACCATAATATTTCGAACAATTGTTATAATGAATACATAAATACATTCATGGGCGTCCGGAGGGGGGGGCAAGAGGGGGCAGTTGCCCTCCCTTGGAAATTTGTGTTTTCCCACGCAACGACTTCTATAATTCTACTGCAGCTCAGTCAGTGTTTCCACATTCAAGGAAATGTCGTTTACTTTACCTTTACTTTACCGAAGTGCCGTGTCGTTGAACTTAGAAGTGTTAAATAAACTATACTGAAAGATATAGTAATGGAATTATTTGCAAAGATCATTATATTGAGTGTTTTATTTATTTTTTCTCTCGAAAACCTTTTGGTCAATTTCACTGAAACTTACACGATTATCATCATAGCAAACGTAACACCTATCTTTAAGAAAGGCGATAAAGGTGCGGCGGGAAATTATAGGCCAATCAGTTTAACGTCTGTTGTAGGTAAGCTACTGGAATCAATAATTAGGGATCGTATAGTCGAACACTTAGAAGTGCATAATCTGGTTAGAAATACGCAGCACGGTTTTAGGCGAAACAAATCTTGCTTAACTAATCTTTTAGAATTTTTCCAAAGCGTGGTTAACGTTTACGATAGACATCGGGCGGTTGATGTAGTGTATTCAGATTTTCAAAAAGCGTTTGACACCGTGCCGCACAAAAGACTGATTGAAAAAACTAAGGCTCATGGAATCAGGGGTGTAGTAATAAATTGGCTAGAAGAATGGTTGCGAGGCAGGAAACATAGGGTGGTCGTTGATGGAGCGGAGTCGTGTTGGGCTAATGTAGCGAGTGGCGTTCCTCAGGGTTCTGTATTGGGCCCCTTGCTTTTTCTTATATATATTAACGATTTAGATGTCGGCCTAGTTAGTACAGTTTCAAAGTTTGCGGATGACACGAAGCTGGGTGGTAGGGCGATTAATGACGAAGATAGAGGTAAAATTCAGGAAGATCTGAATAAAATCGTTGATTGATCAGTCACATGGCAAATGAGATTTAACGTGGATAAGTGCAAAATTATGCATATAGGTTCGCGTACGGTAATTTTGCGTATAGTATGTCAGGGAAAGATTTAACAAGCGTAGAGCAGGAAAATGATTTAGGAGTTATAGTCACTGGTGATTTAAAAGTAGCGAAACAAAGTACAGCGGCGGTCAATAAGGCGAACAAAGTGTTAGGTTTTATAGCTCGAAATTTTGAGTACAAATCGCGCGATATTATAGTTCCTCTTTATAAATCATTAGTTAGACCCCATTTGGAGTACGCGGTCCAATTTGGAATCCGCATATGCGCAAAGATATAGACAAAATCGAAAGAGTTCAAAGACGAGCAACTAAGATGATTCCGTCTTAGGTCAAAGTCGTACGAGGATAGGCTTAAAGAGTTAAAATTGACTACACTCGAGACTAGAGGTTAAGGGTGATCTAATCCAGGTTTTCAAAATTATGAATGGGTTTGATAACGTAGATAGAGATAGCTTTTTCGAAATATCTCAATATAATAGGACTAGAAATAACGGGTGTAAGTTGACAAGTAGAAGGTTCGAGACAGCAGTTGCGAAAAACTTTTTTACGCATAGAATAGTAAATAGCTGGAATAGTTTTCCGGTAGAAGTAATTAGTAGCACGTCTATAACATGTTTAAGAATCGATTGGACGCGCATGTTGATAGAAAGGGTATAGTTTAAGGTAGTAAAATTAAGGCTTTGTGGGGATAGATCCCACAGCTCAACAAGTGTTGTGGGATATAGGGAGGCAGCGTCTTGGGTTAGGGGATACTCTCTGTCCTTACACACCCCATTTAAAGAGATTCCTCTGCCGAGCGGTGCCCCCCATAGTACTGTGAGGTATTGAAAAACTCATGATCTTCACTTGCCCCACAAACACCTTTAAATGGGAGACCCATAATGGGTGCACACACATTTCTACATTACTGTACAGTCTTTACAGCCACACCTACACTTTTCCTCGTAAGTGTATATATTGTAATGTATATGGTTGTAAATTTGACTTGGTCCGCAATCGATATGAACCGTGACTTGATGGATACCGTAATGAAATTGACTGGATTCTTTGGATCTGATATATTTGCATGTCCGTTATATAATAGATATAGAGTGTAACATATTTGTGGATAGTAGTCTATTATGACTTGATCCTCTGGATCGAGAGATTCTAACTTTAGTTTTAAATCGATAATTAATTATTTTTAAATTGATAATGTATATGGTTGTAAATTTTGACTTGGTCCGCAATCGATATGGACCGTGACTTGATGGATACCGTAATGAAATTGACTGGATTCTTTGGATCTGATATATTTGCATGTCCGTTATAAATAGATATAGAATGTAACATATTTGTGGATAGTAGTCTATTATGACTTGCTCCTCTGGACCGAGAGATTCTATCTTTAGTTTTAAACCGATAATTAATTATTTTTAAATTGATAATTATTTAGTTTCGTAAAAATTGGTCGTTGCCAATTTACCGGCAGTTTTTAAATAAGTTTCTTATGTTCTTGTGGTTCGGAACCCACGTAAAATTGTAGGTCCCCTCCGCCACCACGGAGGACATACACAATACACGATTACGAACACAGTTAGGTAGACCAGCCATGAGTGGATCCTAGGGTCTTTGTTGGTCTGAAACATTATAACATTATAACATTATAGTTAATCATAGTATCATATAACATATAAAAAATGGACTTGACTGGTAGAAAAAAAATGCACTGCGACCACTACGAGTAAAAACCGTCATCTCCCCTTATCATAGCCTGCTTTCGGTGCTTTCGGGCTATGATAAGGGGAGATGACGGTTTTTACTCGTAGTGGTCGTAGTGCATTTTTTTTCTACCTAATAAAGAACTAATAAGAACTAAGAACTAATAAGTTAGTTTTGCCCCCCCTTGCGAAAAATCCTGCGGACGCCCCTGAATACATTAATATTCAATGTTTCTATCTAATTTCTTAGCGTCGTTTCTTAAAACAAATCACGTGTTAAATTTAGGCTCTACTTACCACAGAATAAATCTTTGAATTTCTCATTTTCTACGAGAGAGAGGGGGTACATTCCATCCACTATGAAAGAGACTATCTTTTCATCAAATTGTTGCTGGTTAATTGTTGGTCCTGCTCCTGTTGTCTTGCCAAATGCTAGAGTCGTTTGTATGGAGTGCTTTGAACGTTTGACTTCAGGCTGCTTAAGACTGCTTGTAACACTAGCGGCTCTCTTCCGTACGCGATTTTTGCGGTACTCTTCAAATTCCTCCAGCACATCAGGATGACGTCTCTGAAAGTATATAGCAAAGCAAATAGATTTTGCACGTTTTCAAATTCACAAAATATATTCTGTATCAGAGATGGACGCTTTATACTTATGTATTTAAATACTTAATACGCCACTAAAATATAAAAAATACTAAATACGCTTCTGAATTGTATTATTTGTATATAATACCAAATACATTTATCTAATTATCAAATACATTGCTATAAACTCAAAAATACATAACATTTAAATGCATTTAATATTTATTTAAACTACATTTATTTATATATATTTAAAGTTCTTGAAAGTTAACGCATTAAAAATACACTTTTAAATACGTAATTTTAATTAATTACAAATGTATTTCAATACTTTTACGTGCTGCCCATGCAGCCCATTACTATTTAAAGACTTGTTTATATGCACTTACCGAAACATGAGTCTTCAAATTGCAACACGAAGACGGGTCAGCACTAATGAATACACCAGGTTTTGAAGGGCACAAGAGACAGAAGCAAGATAATTTAAGTCGCTCATCACAATTCGCAATCTTAAAATATTTACCGCAAGTTATTAGGACTGATTTTGACCAGTTGGTATCTTTAATTTTATGGAAATGATTTTCTGTCGCGTCATTTTCACCAGGTTGTTCCTTTTGACTACGATATACATGCCGATTAAATCATTTAATCGGCGCTGATTGGTTGATATTCCCTCTACGTCATGGTAGCATGGAATGTTTTTGTTTTTGTTGAAAAAAATGATATTTATCTGTTTAAATCTAAAAAGGATTTTTTTTGGTTTCATTTATGTGTATGAATTAAAGAAGTATTCCGGTGTTCTTATAGTTATTACAGCAATAACCAAAAGGTATTTCCTTTGTCACAAAGTAACGGAATTCAATTTGTTTACTTTCATTTACTTTACTTTTTTTTATGTTAAAGTGCCATATTTATATAAGTTTATAAAAATAAAGAAAATATTATACAAGATTTTATCATTGATAATACCTTAAGACAGTAAATTAAATAAAAATATGTCAAAATTATTATTTAGATAAATATTATAAATCTACAGATTTATACAGATTTTTTAATCAGATTTATCAGATTTTTAAAAATTCCATCTGGCAACACTGCCTCGGGGGACCAAGAGGAATCGCTGTGTTACAAGTATGAACCTGTTTAAACTCAACACCGAGTGGGCGTGGCCAATAGTGTTGTAACACCAATGAGGGTTTCTATATTATATGAGCGTTTCTATATTATGAGCGTTTCTATATTATGGTTAATTAATCTCAATAACACAAGTACAAACGTGTTTAAACGTTGCGCCGTACTGTGTGACGTGACCAGTAGAGTAGTACTGTCATTAAATAAATATTTAATAATATTATTATTTATGTATATTCATAAATATAAATCAGTAGTGTCATATTATAACATCTATTTAAATATTTAAAAATTCTTATTAATGTATCGATTTTTTCGATACATTTAAGAAAATTGACCTTAGCGATACCGATAAATCGATACTTTTTTCAAGTAGCTAAAGCGATACCGATACCGATACAAAAGTATCGATCGATACGTATCGGCGATACATGTATCTAGATACTGCCCATCACTGCCTGGGGCGCCGTGCGGTACCGGTACCTGCCCTACGGAGTGATGAAGGTAGTCAGGTGACGGTCTTCCTCGCGGAGGGGCACGCTGTGGTATCCGTTCCAGGCATCGAACACGGTCTTCTTCTTGCCATGGGGCACCGACCGTGCCTGGTGGAACGGTGACTGAGTATGGTGTGTCTCGCAGGTAGCATGTATGTTCGGGGGCTGGAAGTCAACCGTGCGGCGTGGCTTCCCGTTCTTCTTGGCGCACACCACCATCCGGTGACACCATGTCACCGGTTCGGTTCGCCGACCGGCACTGGCTCGATTACACCTAATTTCACGTCTTGGTCGAGTCCACGCTTGACGTCATCTTGCCAGTGAAGAGGGACGGGTACTGGGGTGTGATATGCCACCGGGTCAGCTAGAGGGTCCACCATAAGTTTCAATGGAGGGCCCTCCATCATTGGCAACGGCTGATGCGCACACGTGTTAAATGTGCTTGACTTGTAGTATTCGACCAAGTACTGCCACAGTCTATCGCGGTTCTTCTCAGTCGCCAGGAACGGTAGTTGTGATGGCGGCTGGGGCGGTGTTTGACGTATCGGGCAGTCGCATGGGCTGGTATGACCGCTTTCGCTGCTGATAACACTATCTCTCGCAGGCACCTCATCGCTTGCGGTGTCGGCTGCCGAGGTTGCCTCGAGTCGATGCGAATACGTCTCACCGATCATCGGGAAGTTGTCGGTGATCATGCCGAGCGCGATGCATGCCTCCTTGCTGAAGAACAGCTTGTCGGAGTTGTCCGTGACATAGGTGAGTTGACGAGTTGTTACCACTTTACCGGTTTTGTCCTTTCCAGAGAGTCGCAGGATGACGGCGCCGAGTATTTTGATGCATCCGTTGTTGGCGGCGTGCATTCTCATCGTGACGGGGATAAGGTCGGCTTGTTTGAGGCCTATGCGGCGGATGACTTTGATGCCTGCCAGACAGCTCTGGCAGCCGGTGTCAGCCATCGCACCGAGTGTAGCAATCTTGGGCGCGGCCTTTAGCTCGAATCCGAATGCAGCGTAATCTTCATCGACAGCTGTCACTGTGAGGTTTATGAATGGCTGAGGTTTGGAGGCTTGCTTAATCCATGTGTCGAAAAGGCGATGATAAAGATGATAGTCAAGGGCGATGACTCTCCTGATGCGGCGTCGGCCAGTTGTAGCAATCGAACAGAGGGCCTCGAATACAGCACCTTCTTCGCATATTGCATGTGAATTCGCTACTATCTCGACTCTTGATGGTTTGTGCTTGCTCCTACACACTGCTTCAAAGTGGTTCTCACGATTGCAGTGGCTGCATGTGTGGCCATAGGCTGGGCAGTCTTTCTTTCGGACCCTGCCTGGGGCACTTTTGCCGTGCCCTTTCCTGCCGCAATATGAGCACACCTCATGGTTGCCGACTGTCATCTCCTTCAGAACATCCTTCTTGTTCCGTCTGTAGGCGCTGTTAGCAGCCTCGACGCCCTGAGAGTCGAGGAGACGTGATGCTGAGCGCTTGCCGGATTCTTTGGCCTCGACGAACTGGAAGACCTGCTCTAATGTCATGTTCTGGTTCGTGTTGCCGAGTAGGTCCAGTTGAATCTCGGGGTCCTCAATGCCGCGGGTCAGGACGTCGCGCAAGATGGCCTCCGTGTAGTTCACATCCGCATCGCAGCTCGAGCATTTCGTGATGTACTTGTATACCTCTGCCTGGCCACGGAGTCGGGCGCCGAATGAACGCACGGTTTCGTCACGGTCTTGGCGCATGTTGTGCAGCGCCACTCTAGCAACCATGGTGCTCTCTTCTCTGACTGCGAGTTTCTTTATGGCTGCGAGCACCTCATTTTCACCTCTCCCTGTCAGACTACCACCGGCTGATCGTGTGAGGTCTTTGCGAAGGGGTTCATCGCAGCACTCCAGTAGCTGCACCACTTTGTCACGACCCGTGATTTTGGTGGCATCCACATAGTCCATCCATCGCGATGTGAAGTAGGACCATTCCTCGCTCGTACCGGCTGAAGATATTGTTGGTCTCTTCACCTTCTGCACTTGGGCCGTGGCGCCGGCAGCGGACACGGAATGGACAGTGCAGTGGGCTGTGAGGAGTGCTGCTACAATGGCGTCGCTGTGCGCGGGGGTTTCATATGCGCACCCCTCAATTGGACATTTCACCACGGGCATGTTGACCTGTTGAGATTCACTATTGTTTTGTATAAAGTTCCATCATAAATAAGATTCCACTTTTTGTTATTATGTTTATTGACCAACATCCATAACGTTGAACAATGATGGAACTCTGAAACATACAAACAAAACATAAACACATACATGAAAAATAAAGGCATCAACATGAAGACACTAATCAATAATAATGAATATTCTCTACTTATTGCTCGTTTTTGGATGACAAAGATACCATTTAATGTGTTGTTAGCGGAGTTTCCCCAAACAAGGGTGCAGTATGTTATATAAGGAAGAACAAGAGTATGATAAAGAGTCAATAAAACTTGTTTAGGGACTACATTTCTAAGTTTAAACATTATAACAACGCTCCTTGAAATCTTTTTCGCGATATAATTAATTTACATGATCACTCCATTGCAAATTCTTATCTAGCATTACACCAAGAAATTTTGTTGCAATACACTCCTTTATGGCGATTTCATTAACATTAAGTTCAAGATATACATTTCCTTTATTAGTAAAAATCATGAAATTTGTTTTACTGGTATTTAGGAAGTGTTTATTTGGTGGTCAACCATTTCATTACACTGATGAATTCTGAATGAAATATATTTTTAGCTGTATTAACACCTTTGCAAGAAAAACAGACAGTTGTATCATCTGCAAACATTATGAAATTCAGTATATCAGATGAACGTGGAAGGTTATTTATATATAAGAAAAATAACAGTGGACCCAGAACTGAGCCCTGTGGCACACCATGTTTGACAAGCGCTTTAGTTGAGCAAACCTTATTTACTGATACAAAATGATATCTATTGGACAAATAACTTTTAAACCAATCACTGATTGCTCCTCTAAAGCCGTAACAATATAATTTATTAAGTAGAATATTATGGTTTATTACATCAAACGCCTTACTCAAATCCATAAATATTGATATCATTATTTCTTTGTTCTCCTTAGCTATATTTACATTTTCCATAAGATTTAAAATAGCCATTTCCGTTGTTTTATTATTACGGAAGCCATATTGATTTGGAGATAATAAATTGTAGGATTCTAAATATTGCTGCATTCTACTTTTTACAATTTCTTCAAAAACTCTGCTGAACAAAGATAATGAACACACCGGCCTGTAATTTGTTGCTAGTGTAAGATCACCCCCTTTAAAAAGGAGTGTTATACAACCAGTTTTTAGCATTGATGGGAATATTCCTTTGGAAATACTTTGATTGATAATAATTAATTTTAGCCAAAGTTATATAGTTTTTCCATAATATTGCTGAGTACACGAAAGGCCTCAAGTGGAATAATTTTTTTCTTTTCCTTGTGGATTTGCATCACTCATTCATTCATTCATTTTATGTGTTTAAGTGAAATTCATCCCATATATATATATATATATATATATATATATATATATATATATATATATATATATATATATTGTGGCGGTACGCGCCGGTACGGCGTACCGGCACCTTTTTTCAGAGTGACGTTCACATACGTCCGCTCAAATAAATTAACGTTCCCATCTCGACTGACTCATTTGGCAGGAACAACAAATTCACATGACAATTTGGCCAGAGCTTCGTTGATGATGAAAACCACTTCGGCACTTTTGTTTATCAGAATTGATGGACTGCCCATCACACACTTCAACCCTACAAAATACGTCGAGTCATGGTTACGTCGAGGACGACGCCGTCGACACCAACAGCAAGAAACGAAGTCGGGACGTTTTGTTAGACGGAAACTTGATGAAAATTTGGAATTTTCTATGAAACTCTAATTTTGGTGTTTTAATTTTTTTAATTCTTTAAAACTCAGTCATAAACGGCGTCTACATTCTGATTTTTATTAGGTATTTTTTATTTTTATTATCAACTTCTTCATTAAAAGTTTGTGACAAATTCAAAAGAGAAGTGGGAGGGGACGCAGGAAGAGGGAAGGGAGAGGAATTTTACAATTTATCAAGATATGACTACCAGCACCTCTTTTTTTTTTCTTTTTACAAAAGAAACACTGTGGGTATATATATATATATATATATATATATGTTAAACACAAACCGTGCATATATATATATATATATATATAGTGGACCTAGTTTTAGCCGTTTAAGGTGATAATGATTTAATTGTATGCAACGATTGATTAAGGCAATGACTGACTGATTTATAATGATAGGCTGGGTTAATAATTTATGATGTAATACAGTATCACCGATTGGAATGAATGGTTATTTGATTAGGTCCACCATACTATTGGAAGTGACCGAAATGGCAGCGAGGTCACCAGCTTTGGTTTACGCCCAAAGCAAATTAATATTAAGGTTATGAAAGACACCTTACTTTTGTAGTTTATTATGAAAATAAATCCGTTATTTTATTCACTGTGATATAACAAAGAATTGACAGTAATTAATTGGTAGTTTTACATTATGCTTATGGCATAGGCTTAGCTAATAAGATGAAATGTTAATAGCTTAATTGATACGTAATAAATAATGTAATACTCATCGATGGTATGTAAATGGCCTGCGACATGTAACATTGAATGGGCCTAGTAACTGATATAAAGAATGCACGTGCGTTTGGTACATTGAATGGAATACTTGACACTGATTAAGTAGGCTAAATGATTGCATGGATGCACATAGAATAATTGATGTGGCCTAATAATAATGGATTGAAATGCTTGCACAAATATCATTTATATATAAGAACATTATGTGATGTTAAATGATTACGTCAAGAGAATATTTATTTAACATATAAATATAAATGACTTGAACATAATGATGGATGATACGCGGAAATAACGGTATTGAAATGACACTTGAATTGGATGATAGGCCTACTGCGTTCTTTCACGAGAGTCAGTTGGAACGCGTAAATACACAATTTGGGAGTATAGCCTACCGGTCGGCGGTAGGCTAATGTAGGCTTCACAAGAGTACTTAGGAAAGGGGGTACTTATCTTATGGTGACGTAACCTTTGTTGAAGGCGGCCTGAAGACAAACCTATTACGCAGATTCTAGTTGTCGTTGTCCGTTAAGCCTCTTGAGATGATGGATGTAGGCTTCGTGGAGGCCTGAGGTGATGTTACTTCTCGAGGTGCAGGCTGGCCTTGTGATATTGCAGGCGTAGGCCTGTGGTGCGGAAGATATCTCGAGGAACGTGGAGAAACTTGAAGGCCGACCCGGCAAACCGCAGGCCCGAAGTGATTCCGGTTGGGCCTCGAAAGATTGCTTCTGCAGGTGGTCTGTAGATCTTACGTGAAGACAAATTGTAGGCCCTGAAGAAAGTAGCGGCCGTGGCCCCCGGCCAGGGGGCCGGAAAGCGGTTGGTGGACGTTCGATGGTGAGCGTACGGGTGAGTGAGAGTGAGTATAAGTGGAAGCTCCTTTTATACCGTAGGCCTGTGACGTAGACTTCATTCTTAAGACGCTTTGTCCACGCGTCTTTTAGTTGTTAACGGTTTTCGTTCGCTCCCATTGCTCCCAAAAATAGACGCTCCATTGTTTGACTTGCCCACGTGTGTTCCAAACTGTTTTATGGTAGCGTGGAAAGAAAGTATGTCTGTCGATTTGTTGGTCTATTTCTTGTCGATACGCTACATATATATATATATATATATATATATAATATATATAAATAAAGTTTAACATCGAGAAATTTCAGCTGTTAAGGTACGGAAAAAGAGAAGACCTAAAATCCATGGAATATTATACCCCAAATGGACAGGAAATTCAGGGAAATTCTAGAGCAAAAGATTTAGGGGTTGTAATGAGTGATGATGCGAAATTTGAAACACAAAATAAGATAGAAGTAAAAAGAGCAAAGAGAATAACTGGGCAGATACTGAGAACCTTTAAAGGAAGGGATAGGAATATAATGATTCCTCTACTGAAAACACTGATCATACCCAAGTTGGAATACTGCTCGGTCCTAATATCCCCATATAAAAAAGAAGACATTACACAACTAGAAGGGATTCAGAGAAGCTTCACAGCCAAGATCAAGGGGTGCAAAGAACTAAATTACTGGGAAAGGTTACGCGAACTAAACCTACATTCACTGGAAAGGAGAAGAGAGAAATACACCATTATTTACACTTGAAAAATAATGGAGAAACTAGTCCCTAATCTTACTCTGAACCCTGTAACTCCCAAAACAACAGTGGAAAGTAGAAAGGGAAGACTGTGTCGTGTTCCCAAATTAAAGGCGAGACAGGGAACATTCTTAACCCTGAAAGAATATAGTTTCGTTGTAAGAAGACCAAAACTGTTTAATCAGCTGCCCAAAGACCTAAGAAACACGAATGGTGTTGCAGTGGACATCTTCAAAAGAAGATTAGACGCCTGACTCAGGCGGAGAGTACAAGAAAACAACTCACTACTTCACCAGGCCAACTCGAAAGGAGAGGCGACAAGCTTGACCTTCGTAAAATGAGGAATCATCGCGCGGAACCTTTGAAAGGTTGAAAGGTATATATATATATATAATGTTATGATGTTTCAGACCAACAAAGACCCTAGGATTCACTCATGGCTGGTCTACCTAACTGTATTCGTAATTGTATATTGTGTATGTCCTCCGTGGTGGCGGAGGGGACCTACAATTTTACGTGGGTTCCGAACCACAAGAACATAAGAAATTTATGTAAAAACTGCCTGTACATTGGCAACGACCAATTTTTACGAAACTAAATAATTATCAATTTAAAACTAATTAATTATCGATTTAAAACTAAAGATAGAATCTCTGGATCCAGAGGATCAAGTCATAATAGACTACTAGCCACAAATATGTTACACTCTATATCTATTTATAACCGACATGCAAATATATCAGATCCAAAGGATCCAGTCAATTTCATTACGGTACCCATCCAACCAAAAATAAGTACAGTAGGGTGGCCCACTTTTCAATTTTTTTTTAAAAGTATAGGTTATCGTAGTTTTTCCCATTATTTGGCACTATACTAGCACATTGGTACCATTTTTACAAAAATTGATCAATATTTAGGGGTCTCGCATCGACCTTGAAATTACGAGTTTTTTTTTTTAAATGCGTACTTTTTAACTTTTTACTGAATCAAGATAAATCATTAAGTAGGGATGTTTTCTGAATCCTCTTGATGAGAGAAGTCGTTTGGTGTGCCTTCCAATGTCATACGACTAACGGTTTAAACGTTGTGCCTGTATACAGGTAATACCAATGTGCTAGTATAGGGCCAAATAATGGGAAAAACCACGATCACCTATACTTTTCAAAAAAATCAGCAAATAGCAGACAAATAAGGAAGAAAGAAACAATAACTTAAACAATCACTTTTGCATTGTATTGACCACTATCACACGTCACTGGCTGCAACGTTGTCCCTCTGTGCTATGTCATCGTGGCGAGTGATGACTTCTTGAAGTCGCCGAGCTCTTTCCGGTTCTTTTCCACCACTTGCAGAAGATCCTGCAGCTGTGCCTCGTCCTTTGTGACCGTGTTCGCATAGTCTTGTATCAGTTGGACTCCTCTTTCAGCGACGTCATTGGCGACCTGGAGATTAGAGATCACATCCTTCAGACGACAAAAGTCCTCGTTCTCGTCCCACTTATCAGTTGGCAGGGTGAGCCACGAAGACCCATACATCTTCAGACCTGCAAATAAGAACCAGGAGGACTCGTCGATCAGGTCGGGGAGTAGCGTCATCTCGTCGACTGAGACGTTCTCGTAGGTGGGACAGCTTCTCTGCCATCTGTTGCTTCACAGTGCCATCCACCTTGTTGCTGCATAGAGCGAAGATGACGGTCTGAGGCCTCAGATACCAGAAGTGCCGCCTCATCACTGCCAGTGACGCTTCTGCCACCTCGCGGTCCACTGCCCTATACCTCAGAAAACGCTGGTATAGTACCAGGTCATTCAACGGCGCATCAGCTGCTACAGGGGCCGCCAACCAAGCTGGTACGTACAGAAGAGCGATGAACACCACGATCCTGTGCAGTTTGTCGACCAGCTCGGCGTCGAGCTCCAGCTGCAGGGCCGAATTAACCATTAAGCAAAATAAGCCCGTGCTTAGGGCATCAAGGGAAGGGGGGCACCACAGAAATTTTCCATTGTCGGATTTACCATGGATTTATTATACTATTATAATCGCGGCTTATAGCCTATAAGCTGTTGAAAACTGAATTATATATATTCATATATAGTATTTATTTTTTTTCATTGTTTGAATTTGTAGTGAACAACAACCCTTTTGAGAGAATAAATATATTTCGTTGTAATCACACACTTTACGCTTTGCGTTATTATTTTGTTTATATCAAATCTTTGAGCGCCATATTAAAAATACATATAGATTAAATATTTTCGTGTGCTATAGGAAGTTATTCTGAACGTGTGATTTGTGCATATAATATTAAATATATTTTTACATAATCATTTGGTATTGTTTTACAGAAAGATTTAGGTTTATAGAATTGTAATATAAATTAATATTAAAATAAAAGAAACTATAAACTCTCTATATTGCTGTTGTATCAGGGTTGTAAAAAGATGATTGATGCTTACCCAGAGGACTTGAACACTAATTTCTCTGCTGAGCTTCAGCAGTTTCACTCATATGTGTGCCATAAGTTCAGTGCAAAAAAAAATGTAAAAACAAGATTCAGTCATGCTGAACTTTATAAAATAATTGTAGAAGACAATATTGAGTGTGCCTTCCCAAATGTAGAAATTGCCTTTCGTATATTTTTGACATTAATGGTCACAAATTGCTCAGCTGAGCGTTCATTTTCTCAGTTGAAGTATATTAAAAATACCAACAGAACAACTATGCAACAAGGCAGGCTGGATGCCTTATCTCTACTAAGTATAGAAGCAGATGTGTTACATAAGATTAGTTTTGAGGATCTGATCAAAGACTTTGCAATTAAAAAAAGTAGGAGAAAACTTTTCAAATATAAATGAAATGGAAGTATACAAAAATAAACATTATTTTCCATCTTACTGTAAGTTTTGTTTCATTTAAAAAAATAAAATTTTATTTTATGGTTTATTTTTGTTTATATTTTGAATTACATATATATGGGGCACCAAAATCTTTTAAGTGCTTAGGGCCTCTAAAGGTCTTAATCCGGCCCTGTCCAGCTGCCTACTGAACATCAGCAGTTTTGTGTAGTAGATGACCTGAAACAGAATAGGCACCATTGTAAGTAAGACAGGTTTATTGTTACCAATTACTTTGTTTGCGTTATAATGAAATGTTTATCTTTGAATAACATTTAAACTTATCTCTAGATTATTTTTGTTTGAAAATACTAACTTTAGCCATCCATCTTGCGTGGTGGTAGGCTCCTGGGCGCATGAGGTGAATGCCACGGCGTGGTTGTGTCCCGAGTACCAGGAGCGTGATCTCTGCCACTTCCCGGTAATCGTCTCTGACGAAACCAGAAGCTGTGCTCAGGAAGCTGACCGTCGCGTCCCGAAGTTCTATTAGCCACGTACTCTCCGCCAGATTGATACATTCCACGTTGATCGAGGTAGAAGTCAATGTCTTCTTTCTTGTCCTTGTCGGACAGCAGTCGGTTCTTCTTTATATCTTCGACGGCGTCAGATGCTCCGATATCCCACAGCTTGTCCACACTGTCCGAAAACTTCTGCCATTTTCCTCCGGCGTCAGTTTCTCGTTTTCTGCTCTTTTGGAGTAAGTGCCACTCTTTCCACAATGCCTCTAGCTTCCGTTCGCAGTTGAGCTTTGCGATTGTTTTAATGCGGGCCATGTTCCAAAACTTTAAGACGTTGTTTACGGTTTCTTTGAATGCGTCTTTCCTGTTAGCAGTGTACTGGATAACACTGAAGAAGTATTGTAAAACCTGCCGTGTTGTTGGCAATTTGCTACCACTGATGGAGGACGACGGTTGGCCAACTAAAAAAATTTCCGAGGCCGATCTTAGAGAAGGTAGCGATGTTATTTTCGCCTTTCCTTTTGATGACTCTCTATTTGTAGCTTCAAGAGTTCTTCCAGTTATGGTTGCCATCGATTTGTCCATGACAAAGGATGAGGAACTCAGACAGAATTTCAAAATGTTATGATCTGCAAAAAAAGAAATAGGTTAGGTACCTGGCACAGGCATAGTGCATTTTCTAATTACCTATATACATTATACATTCCGCCCGGGTATGGTGACTCATTTTTTTGAAAAGTATAGGTGATCGTGGTTTTTCCCATTATTTGGCACTATACTAGCACATTGGTATTACTGTATACAGGCACAACTTTTAAACCGTCAGTCATATGACATTGGCAGGCACACCAAACGACTTCTCTCATTAAGAGGATTCAGAAAACATCCCTACTTAATGATTTATCTTGATTCAGTAAAAAGTTAAAAAGTACGCATTTAAAAAAAAAACTAGTAATTTCAAGGTCGATGCGAGACCCCTAAATATTGATCAATTTTTGTAAAAATGGTACCAATGTGCTAGTATAGTGCCAAATAATGGGAAAAACCACGATCGCCTATACTTTTCAAAAAAAATTGAAAAGTGGGCCACCCTACCTGAGTATACAGTAATGTAGAAATGTGTGTGCACCCATTTTGGGTCTCCCATTTAAAGGTGTTTGTGGGGCAAGTGAAGATCATGAGTTTTTCAATGCCTCACAGTACTATGGGGGCAGTGGCGTATCAAGGGAGGGGCGAGAGGGGCGACCGCCCCGAGCGGCACTTCCCGAGGGGCGGCAAATTACTGTCAGGCGGGCGCAGTATGCAAAATTTTGAGTTTTTGTTTTAAAATGCAACCCTCCAAAAAATTATATCTCATCATTGTCGCGCGTTATTTGTGTACAAAATATCCATGGTTTTGATGAAAAATAATCATTAAATGCTATATATGCCACCTCAATGCCACTATTTCCACAAATAGTTGCGTTAAATTTTCACATCGGAAAGGTTGCCAGCCCTATTTTTCAGACTTTCCCTATATTATTTAGGTTAGGCTTTGCATTCTTTGAGCTTTGATGATGTTAATAATTAATGGTTGTTTTATTTTGCAGATACCCTACTGAATTAGCAAACATGAGCAAACGACAGAGACTGAGTGGTGCTGCATACAAGAATCTTCGCGAAAAAAAAGAGGAGGAAGGCAAGCGTGCTGCTAAGCGATTTCATCAGTTAATGGGATTCTCAGACACATCTTCAGTGCCTTCTTCTGGGAAGCAAGGAGATCAACCGCAATGTGATATATCTTTAGAGATAGATGTTCAAGCGGCAACTTCAAGTGAACCCCCAAATAATCAGGATCAACCCTCATCTACATCACAAAGTCACCCACCCACCCATCACCCACAGAGTCTGTTTAACGATTCTGGCAACTGGCCCGTTCCAATGACGGACAATTTGAGAATCGAACTCATTAAACGTGGACCATCACATTTGAAAAACATGAATGGACCCTTTCCAGCTGATTCAAACAATAGGTCAATGTCAAAAGTTTGGTATTTCAAAACTTTGGAAAATGGCGAAAAAATTGAAAGGTCATGGCTAATCTTCTCACCTTCAAAATGTAGCTTGCATTGCTTTTGCTGTCGTCTCTTCAACAACATCTCCAGTGCATTTGGAAAAGAAGAAGGATTTTTTGCCTGGAGGAAACTGAATCCAAGAGTACCTGAACATGAAAACAGTCCATATCATACTCGATGCTTTGAACAATGGAAAGAGTTGTCTATGCGCCTTCAGTTGAATGCTACAATAGATAATGCACATCAATTGCAAATAAAACATGCTACTGCTAAGTGGAAAGAAATACAGTATTGAGACGAATTTATGACTGCATCATGTTCTTGGCAAAACAAGATCTTGCATTCCGAGGGCACCGAGAGAACTTAAATGAAGAAGCTAGGCTAGCTGGCAATTCTGGAAACTTTTTGGTTAATAAAACTAATGGGCAAATATGACCCAGTAATTAGGGAACATCTTACAAAAATACGAATGACTGACAAGATATCCACTACGTATTTGTCACCTAACATTCAAAATTAGTTCATCACACTAATCGGCTGTAATGTTCGAAAATGTATAATTGATAATGTGTCTAGTGCAGAGTACTTTGCAATAATTTTCGATAGTACACCAGATATATCGCATATTGATCAGATGTCTCAAGTAATTCGCTATGTGTCGATTAAAGATGGTAATGTAGAGGTGAAGGAATCCTTCGTTGATTTTATTAAATTAGAGGGGAAGACTGCTGAGGCAGTTACTGATCTCATTGTCACTAAGCTCCGTGAGGATGGGCTGGATATCCAGAATTGTTATGGCCAAGGGTATGACAATGCTGCTACGATGGCAGGTATTCACCTTGGAGTTCAACGCAGAATTCTTGATGTTAGCAAACACGCTGTTTTCATTCCTTGCAATAATCACTCGCTGAACTTGGCTGGAGTTCATGCCGCGGGACTGAGTCCTAATGCTGTAACTTTCTTTGGAACAATTGAACGAATTTTCGTCTACTTTTCTTCCTTTACTCATCGTTGGGATGTCTTAACAAAACATTCCAAAATCACTGTCAAGCGAGTCTCTGATACGCGGTGGAGTGCTAAGTATGATGCTGTTTCTAGTCTTAAGAAGAACTTGACTCACGTTGTTAGTGCTTTGGAAGAACTGAGTGAAGGGGTCTCCAAAAATCTGGACACAAAGGGCGATGCTGAAGCTCTGTTGACTTCCATCATGTCATACATATTCATTGTGTACTTATTTTTCTGGGATCCAGTGCTGAAAGAAATCAATGATGCTCAGCTATATTTTCAAAGAAAGGGACTTGCTTTGGACCAGTGTGCATTAAAAATGAACTCTTTATCCGTGTTTTTAACTAATGAACGAGAGGAAGTAGTATCAAACGCTGCAGATGCCGCCGAAGAGTTCTGTAATGAAATGGATATCAGTATAGACCGCAGAGTCAGGAGACGGAGAAGAATGCCTGGAGAGCAAGCTCGTGATGCTGGATTGACCGTGCAAGAGGATGTACGCAGATAATTTTTTGAAATCATGGATCGTTTATTAGCAGAAATTGAAAAACGCACAGTTTGTCTTAAAAACATGAATGATCGCTTTGAATTTCTGTCTCCTTCGTACCTTTTGAATCAGTCCAAAGATGAAGAAATTAATACCAAGGTCAATAATTTTTCTTCCATCTACAATGACATTAATCCAGGAAGTCTACTGGAAGAAATAAAGCGTTTGCGCAGACATTTGCCCAGTTTCGAAAGCATAAGCGTCGACGATGATCCAAAGAACTGGGATATGTTAAAACTACTTTCAGTGGATCGTTAAATGGGATCTAGTGGAATCTTTGCCCCATATAACAATTGCCCTCCGGATCTGTCTAACTACATGCATGTCCGTGGCAAGTTGCGAACGAAGTTTCTCGAAACTGAAACTTATAAAAACTTACCTCAGGTCAACTATAAGTCAATCTAGACTGAGCAATTTGGCGATTATTTCAATTGAACGCAAAGTTGCAGAGACAATGGACATAGAAAAAATCATTCATGAATTTCTGTTATGAAAGTCCGAAAATTAACTAGGCATTATACATTATATAGTTATTGTTAAAATTATGTAGTGTATTATGTACGGTACATTATGTAGTATTGTTAAAATTGAAGTTGCTTTATTTAAGTTTTTCTTCCAATAAAAGTTTTGTTTAGAAGCGTATTTTTGTAAAGGAATTGTTTTTAAAATTGAAAATTGTTGCGGGGGGGGGGGGGCGTTGGCATTTTCGCCCCGAGCGGCAAAAAGTATTGGTACGCCTCCGTATGGGGGGCACCGCTCGGCAGAGGAATCTCTTTAAATGGGGTGTGTAAGGACAGAGAGTATCCCCTAACCCAAGATGCTGCCTCCCTATATCCCACAACACTTGTGTTGAGCTGTGGGATCTATCCCCACAAAGCCTTAATTTTACTACCTTAAACTATACCCAATCTATCAACATATTTGTCTAATCGATTTTTAAACATGTTTATAGACGTGCTACTAATTACTTCTACCGGCAAACTATTCCAGCTATTTACTATTCTGTGCGTAAAAAAGTTTTTGGCAACTGTTGTCTCGAACCTTCTACTTGTCAACTTACACCCGTTATTTCTAGTCCTATTATATTGAGATATTTTGAAAAAGCTATCTCTATCTACGTTATCGAACCCATTCATAATTTTGAAAACCTGGATTAGATCACCCCTTAGCCTCCTGGTCTCGAGTGTAGTCAATTTTAACTCCTTAAGCCTATCCTCGTACGACTTTGACCTAAGCGACGGAATATATATATTACACACAGATCGTGCATGAAACAAGGAACTCTTCTCGGAAAATCAAATCCACTATAGTCCGAATAAGCAATGGTAAGTAACAAACACTATAGTTTTTTTTTTTTAATTTTCATGATGTAAGCCCGATGTGGGCAACGGGTCACTCGCACAGAAGCCCCAAAATACAGCTTTACTCGCCAGCTATCTACCAGGCAGATAGGATCCAGCTTTTGGACAGGATCTGGGGTTTAATGCAGCCTAGCCCCACTATATTTAGAGCCTCAATATAAGCAAGAAACTCGTTGTACTCACTTCGGATTGAATGCATCAAATAAAAAGGGGTAACTATTGTATTTTTAGCTAAAAACCAAAACTCAAACCTCAACTGGCAAAACTGAGCGTCTACTTTTCAAGGCACTTAACATGTCCGTTTAATGATGGGATAGAACTCAGAATGGTCCCATGAGATCTTTTATGTTACACACAGACAGTGCATGGAACAAGGAACTCTTCTGGGAAAATTAAATCCACTATAGTCCTATAATCATGAAAAGGAAAAACTATACTGTAGAGTCTGTCATTTACTTTTACTTATTCGGACTACAGTGGATTTAATTTTCCTAGCAGAGTTCCTTGTTCATGCACGGTCTGTGTGTAACATAAAAGATCTTAAGGGACCATTCTGAGTCCTATCTCATATAAATACGTATACTGATTAAAAATAATGTTGGAAATACAATCATCAAGTTTATATGTATCATGTGCCACTTAACCTAACATATCAGTACAATATTACGTATCTTACAATCTTACAATATCTTTTCAATTCTTTTCTTCTTTTTGTTATTGTTATAAAAAGACTCCTTAGCTTTATTTATAGTTCTCCAAGAAATAATTAGGATAACATAATTTCCTTCCAGTCCCACTGCATTAGCGGATTTTCGGGGGTGGGGGCGCCGCACCCCTTTGGTCAATTTGGCGCCCCTTTTTGTCAATTTGGTGCCCCTTCCAAATGCTTTGGATTTTTTAAACTAATTTTTTTAATTTCTAAAAGCAAAAAAGTACATACTTTTTTAAATTATAAAAATATCAGCACCACCCTTGTAAATACCTGGCAACTTACCTTTCAATTTTATTTTTAGAAACTCTATACCAGAAACCTGGTCTTTAACTACGTTTTAGTAAACGCTAAAAATTTGCCTGCTGGTGCTTAAAGGGACATCCCTCGATGTATCCATTCTATTAAATCTAAAGATTGTAATTTAGTAAGTATTGATCAAATAGGCAAAACTTTGGTCACCAGAATCAGACAGCATAAATATTATATTCTCATATATTTTTCATGTTATTATGTAATAACTTTCAATTATAAAAAACTAAAATAAAATAATTTACAATTTCGATATTGTTAGATGTATATTCAGATGGTAATACTCGAGAATTGGTCAATCAAAACGATTGGGGGCTTGTTTACAAATCAGTGAAGACAGAGTTAGTCTTGATATATGATGAATTGAAAGTTCTGACTGTTTAGTTATTATTATTATTAGTTTTATATTGTTAAAATATTATAAATAAGTAATTTGTTTTGCTGCCAAATTTTGTAATAATAGGTATGCAAGAGGCAAAGAAAAATGTTGGTGCTTTCTTGTTAACGGGAATACCCAACCGCCCGCCATCATCTGGACTCGTATCTTGCGGAATTCATGTGGCGACAAGTTGACGACAACGTACCAAAAGCAACGACGTTTTTTCTGCGATTTTAGATGACATAAAGACATTTTGGCCCCCTACTAACTGATTATCGCTTACATATTAACTAATTTCATTTAAATGATTAATAAATTCGGTACTTACGTATTATCGGGACTACCAAACTGTTTTTGATGTATTTTTGCTCTCGTCATTTTCATTTAAACTAACGAAAATATCACAACTTAACCTAACCAATTATCAAAGGCGTACAGTTGACCTAGCCGGGCATTCAATTAACCTAACTGGGCATTTAGTTGACCTAACCGGGCATTTTCCGTTATATTAACAATTAACCTGTTAGGTTAATTCAGTGCCCGGTTAGGTCAACTGTACGCCCTTGATGATTGGTTAGATTAAGTTGTGATATTTTCGTTAGTTTAAATGAAAATGACGAGAGCAAAAATACATAGCAAACAATTTGGTAGCGGGCGGTTGGGTATTCCCGTTAACAGGAAAGCACCAAAATGATGTTTTTTTAACTGGTATCTCAGCCGTGATGTGCACTCGGGGTTTGCAGAAAGTGAAGGCTGAATGGGGGAATAACTTCTTGTTGAGATTTGGCCTTTTTGTTTTTGAGAATCAGCAAGACTGACTAGCTTCAAGCTAAAAATATGTGATTTGTATGACTACATGTTATTTTGGTTATAGGTATGGTTGAACAGATGTAATTATTTTGACAGTAAAGGTGTGACAGTGTTTGTCTCAACATCAGATAAGAACGTAAGAAGTTTTTATAGTGGGCACACTAGGGGCCACTTCGGCCCATCGAGGTGGCTCCACTATGTAAAAACTGCCTGTACATTGGCAATAACCAATTTTTACAGATGAATTGTATGAAGAAAGGAAGACTTATAAAAGATTTTTGTGATTCTTTCACTGATATTAATCCAAAGACTTTTCGGTGAATCTTTGTGGTAGTCGGACGTGCCTAGAATTGCTTGTTAACAAAAAGTTCAAATTCTTTATTACTAAAACCAGGGGTGTGGTGTTGAAAAATTTTTCCAGGGCTGCACTTGATATTGATCCTGCATTTTGGAATTGTTTTTTTTACAGGTATAAGATCATTCCAGTGTTTCCTGGACTTGTTTATTAAAAGATGCTCTGTGTCAGTTTCTTCATGCAACTTCACAGCTTTATCTTCCTGCTTCTGCTTGAATGCATAGCTTTATCCTCCTGCGTCTGATTGAATGTTACAGTAAGTAAATGCTTGCTATAGTAAACTGCATTTTTTTGTATGTAATACAAGCATTGAGAAGGTTAGGTATTGGTAGACCTAGGTTAAACATCTTGAGGCAAGGTTTGTCTTGTTCCTAACTTTGACGACTAGTGGTTCTTTATATACTTAAATTTTAAAATAAAAAATGTTATTGCATTCGTCAGTATAGTGGTGGTCGGACGTGTTGGCTGTGCTCTAGCGAATTGACTTTTGCGCTTCTTTATTAATATTATTACCTTTCCTGCGCGTTGGTAACAAGTGAGGTGTTGAAAATTTTTCAAGGGCTGCAGTTGAGATTGATCCTGCATTTTGGAATTGTTTTTGACTGGTATAAGATCACTCTGGTGTTACCTGTACTTGTTTGTACGGGCCTAGCTTAGCTTATTCTGATAGCCTAGCCTAACCACAAGGTAAGACTCCCAGTTGACCTAACCTGAGTAACTATTTTGATATAACTTGATAGTATCAAAGTTGGTGAGTCGACAAAATTTTTAAGCCTAGGACCTAACTTAGGAACATAGCTTACCCTACAAAAATGGGTTTTGACAGTGACTGTAGAGTTTGTAAAAAGGAAGTTAAGAGTAAAGATAGAGCTATTGCATGTGATAGCTGTGATGACTGGTATCACGTAAGCTGCAAAGGCCTTACAAATGATATATATAAAGGTATAAATGCTGCTTCTAAGCTTAATGCCAACTTGATGTGGTTTTGTGACAAGTGTAGTACTGTAATAAAAAATTTGGTAATTATATAGAAAACGGCGCAACCCAAAGTATGATGTAAAAAACATTTTATTAGGTCAATTTCGATGTGCTGAAGCCAAATCTGTTAACCATTTGGTGTGCAAATGCTTCAAATTAGAGTAAATGTTATTTATATTTTACTCTTATTTTGAAGCATTTGCCTAAAAAATGGCTAACAAATTAGGCTTAAGCACATGAAAACTAACCTAACCTAACCTAACCTAAGAGTGAAATAATCAAATCATTTTGCTAGATATTTATTTTTACATAATGTCCCTAGTGATCAGAGACTTTATTTTTTCCTCAAAGCTGCGGCAAAGTTGTATCCTCCCAATGTTTAAGTTAAAGGTAAGTTGATTTGATTATTTTACTCTTAGGTTAGGTTAGTTTTCATGTGCTTAAGCCTAATTTGTTAGCCATTTTTTAGGCAAATGCTTCAAAATAAGAGTAAAATATAAATAACATTTACTCTAATTTGAAGCATTTGCACACCAAATGGTTAACAGATTTGGCTTCAGCACATCGAAATTGACCTAATAAAATGTTTTTTACCTCATACTTCGGGTTGCGCCATTTTCTATATTACCAAAAATTTTAGTAAGTCCAGAGGGTCTATTAGCGAGGGAGAGGCCAGACCAACTTATAGAGATACTGCAGTTTAGCCTAAATCTAGTGAAGTAGCAGTTCAAGTAAACTTAAATGTCCCTATACCTCATAGTGAGCCTAGGCCTAGATATCCTCAGACAATTTCTGAAAATGATGAGTGGACTAAACCTAGGAAAACCTGGAAAGCTAGAATTCAAGAGCCAAGGAAAAGTGTCCTTATAGAACTAACCAATCAGTTTCATACTTTGTCGCTGGTCCAGGATCAAGATGAGAAAGCTGAAGAAAGTAGGCCTATAAAACAAAATGTTAGCAATAATAATCCAGACTCATATAAACCCAGGCACTCTAAAGCTATAGGTGTGTTTGAACCAGCATCTATTATAGGTGACTCAAGTGAGGGGTGTGAAAAATGCTCTGTATGAATTGGTCCACAATTAACCCACCCCTTATATCTCCAGTCTAACTATAGAGTAGATTAAGTCTAGCCCTGTAGGGGTCAGCCTAGAGATTCCGGAAATGGTCCAGAGTGGGCAGATAAATTGAGGTCCACAGTAGGATTCCTCACCAAATTAGGTTAGGGCAATCTACCTTCACCTTTGTTAAGCTATGAGTTGATGCTGGGTCTTAGACCACAATGTAGGCCTAATTTGTCTGACCCAGCTTAATTTACTGCGTTTACTTCTAGAAGTTAGAAGTCCTAACTGGGCTAAAAACACAATTAGTCACTTACTGCTAGTTATTAGAGAGTCCCTTTTTCCGTCTTGTTTAATTGTTAAGAGCGTACTTGCTCGTGGGGATCTTTTTTCGTTGCCTGTTCTTCTCCCTCCTCTCGTTCCGTCTTCTCGCCCCGTTCCTCGTTTTCGTTTTCTCTTGTTCTGCTCTTCACGGGGCTTTTTCCACCAGCGTTGTCTTGGTTTTTTCCTCGGTTGGTTGATCGGTAATGTATATCTATTACCGAGCATGCTCTTGTCACACAGTATATAAATACTAGTGTGGAGAATAACTCTGGTGAGCAACCAATTGGTTTCATCCACCCAGTTATTGACATAAAAGGAATTTAATAATTGTTAGATTAACTACCTACCTACTCAGTGAACCATTTTCGTTACCTCCCAACTACCCACTCATCAGTTTTCCATAGGGGCCTAGGATTTAAATTACCTAGAGGTAGCATAGCTTACTGTTATCCAGGTGCAGGGATAAATAGAATTAGTAATAAAATTATAGAAAAAGGATCTGGTATTGACCTAACTGTACCAAAGAATATGGTTATACATTTAGGTGGAAATGATATAAAGGGTAAGCACTCCGAAGAAATCATGGAGTCATATAAATGGCTATTAACAAAGTTAAAGGAATGGAGACCTAACCTTAAAACATCTATCACAGGTATAATTCCCAGGATACATGAGAATAATAAGTGGTACTCACAAGCATTATATATAAATAGTAGGCTTAAGACACTGTCAGAGCATGGAAATTACATATATCGAACTGTGGAATAAATTTTACAAAAAAAAGAGTTCTATAACAGAGATGGAATTCACCTTAATAGTAAAGGAACTGATTTACTATCAAAGATTGTATCATATAATTTACTAAAAACTAAAGGAATAGGCCAAATTAGTACAAATACCAATACTCTTGATAACAATAAACTAATAAAAAATATAATCAAAACTCAAAAGAAAAAGGTCAACAAAGAAAGTAAAAGAGATGCAAATAAAATACCATCATAGAACAAGAACCAGACTAAATTACAAGCAAAATATTCCAAGGGCTCTTTGTCATTTTTCTATGTAAATGCAAGAAGTATCCGAGATAGAATAAATTAATTCAAGGCATACATAGGTATTGAAAATCCTGATATTATGATTGTCACTGAAACTTGGACAAAATTCAGTACGATACCAAATAGTCTATTTAGTGAAGAGATAATACCATTACTTATGAAATTGATGGCTATGAACTTTTTTATTATGAACGTAAATATTCAGAGGGTGGCAGAGTATTTATTTATGCCAAGACAAATCTGAATCCAGTTGAAGTTACCTCCATTAAAGAGGAAATAGTTGAATCTGTATGGATAGATATTGGGCATAAAAATGCCAGGAAAATCAGGATACTGGGTATTTATAGACCACCTGAGGGATGTTCAGTTGGAGGAATCCCCAAAAGTAGAGAAGAAAATAAGTATGTAGAAAATAAACTTATTGATGAAATAAATAAAGCAATGACAAGCAATATTATTATTGTTGGAGATTTCAATTATAGGCATATAGACTGGGAAATATTACAAACACCAGAAAGTAATGAGAGATTCTTAGACTGTATAATTGAGAATGGTTTAACCCAGTTAGTAAAGGAGCCAACCAGGGCTGATGCCATTCTAGATTTAATTCTAACAAATAATCCAGATACCTTCCAGGATATCTCAGTTTCAGAAAACACTAGGTTCAGGTGGAGCATTGTATCCTTCAGTTTATATTGTTTGTAATTTAAGACCTAGTGAAAATAAAGTAGAAGTTCCAGATTTTAAGAGAGGAAATATAAATGGACTAGTAAATGAATCTGTGTCTAATAAATTGGACAGATATCTCTACGCCTGAACAGACAGAAACTAGTATGTGGAAAAAATTTAAAAGTATAATAATGAACATACAAAGGAAGCATATCCCACAGTGTAAATCAGAACTGGAAAAAATAAAAAACAACCTTGGATAAAGACAATGTAAAAAGGGCAATCAGAGAAAAAACAAAAGCATTTCATACAATTCAAAAGAACTAAAAATGGCACAGACTCCGAAATATATAAAAAGAAAGAAGCATTTGCAAGAAGGTAATCAGAGATAGCAAATGAGACCTGGAAAAAAGCCTAGCCAAGAATTCAAAAAACAATCCTAAGAAGTTTTTCAGTCACTTCAATTTGAAAAGTAGAGTGAAAAAGAAAATTGGCCCCCTCCATATAGATGATAAAACTATAGATGATGATCTTGAAATAACTAAAGAACTAAACAAATACTTCTCATCAGTATTCACAAATGAAAATTTAAATAATATACCTGATCTTATACTACCAGGACAAGATAGAGAAATAAATGAATTAAGGGTAACAAAACTAGATATCCTAAAAGCAATAGATAAATTAAAAATGGAAAAATCTCCAGGGCCAGATGAAATGCATCCAATAGTCATAAAAGCTGCCAAAAAGAATATAGCACAGGCACTAGAAATTATTTTTAATAAATCATTGATATGTACTGAAATTCCAGAGGATTGGAAGAAAGCAAATGTGGCTCCAATCTTTAAAAAAGGAAATAGAAACTTGGCAAAAAACTACAGACCCATCAGCCTCACCCATTATTGCAAATTACTCAAAAGTATCATTAGAGGTAAAGTTACTGAGTTCCTTGAAGAGTGCAACCTTATAAATGATAGCCAGCATGGTTTTCTAAATGGAAGGTCCTGTCTGACCAACTTGACTGAATTTTAATGGAGTCCTATTGCATTTGGACAATAAAGAGCTAGTGGATATAGTATACTTAGATTTTGCAAAGGCATTTGATACTGTTCCTCATGCAAGATTGTTGGTAAAAGTTAGAGCCCATGGTATAAGAGGTCATATAGCTGATTGGATAGAAGAATGGCTGAGAAATAGAAAACAGAGTTCATCTAAATGGAAATAAGTCTACTTGGAGACCTGTATTGAGTGGAGTCCCATAGGGGTCTGTTCTGGGACCTCTGCTTTTTGTTGTCTATACAGCAATACCTTGCACAGCGCGGTTAATTGGATCGTCTATTTTTCGAATAAAAGTCGAAAGTTCATTGAATGAAATAGTATCAAAAAGAAATTAGAAAATAATAGGAAAATTGCGCGCTAAATTTAAAATTTTTTATGAAAATACAAACCGTGCTACATCAAAACCGCGGTGTTCAAGGTATTACTGTATAAATGATCTAGAGAAGGGCCTATCATGTAAAACCTCAAAATTTGCTGATAATACAAAATTAGGCCATAATGTTAAGTCAGTAGCAGGCAGGAGCAATGACAATACAAAAAGACTTAGACAGAGTAACAGCCTGGGCAGATAAGTGGGAGATGAAATTTAATGTTCATAAGGGCACGGTTATGCATAATGGGCCAAAAAATCCAGAATTTGAACACAATATGTATGGAATTTGGATTAAAAATGATGATGAAGAGAAAGACTTGGGTGTCACTGTGACTAATGAACTTAAACCCTCAAATCACTGTATGGTAATTAGAAATAAAGCAAATGCTAGACTCAATATCATGCAGAGACACGTTGAATACAAATCACCCAATATTATAAAGCAACTATATATTTCATATGTGAGACCCCTCCTCAAATACTGCATTCAATTTAATAGTCCCTATTTGATGCAAGATATTGAAAAACTGGAAAAAGTACTGAAACGAGTAACAAGAATGATCCCATCTCTAAGACAATTGACATATAAGGAAAGACTGGCGTATCTAAGCATGTTCTCATTAAAAAGGAGGTGGTTAAGGGGTGATATGATAGAGGTGTATAAAATGATAAAAGGGTTGGATAAGATAGATTTTGATTCTCTTTTCATTAAAGATCACAATAACCAGACTAGAGGTCATAGTATGAAATTATTTAAGCCAAGATGTAGAACAAATTTAAGAAAACATAGTTTTACAAACAGATTAATTAAGTTTTGGAACAGTCTGACAGAAGTAGTAGTGACTTCAGATACACTTGATTCTTTCAAAAGAAGGTTGGATAGTTTGATGTCTGCAAGGGACATCTGGTGATGGTGTTTAAGCCCATTTTTATTGCATGAATGGTACTAGTTTATTTCATATATATTATGTGCATTTAGGTGATAGATCCCACAGCTCAACACAGGTGTTGTGGGATATAGGGAGGCAGCATCTTGGGTTAGGGGATACTCTCTGTCCTTACACACCCTATTTAAAGAGATTCCTCTGCCGAGTGGTGCCCCCCATAGTACTGTGAGGTATTGAAAAACTCATGATCTTCACTTGCCCCACAAACACCTTAAAATGGGTGCACACACATTTCTACATTACTGTACAGTCTTTACAGCCACACCTACACTTTTCCTCCTAAGTATATATATTGTAATGTATATGGATGTAAATTGTGACTTGGTCCGCAATTGATATGGACCGTGACTTATGTTTGGTTGGCACGGTACTGGTATTGATGGGTACCATAATGAAATTGACTGGATTCTTTGGTTCTGATATATTTGTATGTCAGTTATAAATAGATATAGTGTGTAACATATTTGTGGATAGTAGCCTATTATGACTGATCCTCTGGATCCAGAGATTGTATCTTTAGTTTTAAATTGATAATTAATTAGTTTTGTAAAAATTGGTTATTGCCAATGTACAGGCTGTTTTTACATAGTGGAGCCACCTCGATGGGCCGAAGTGGCCCCTAGTGTGCCCACTATAAAAATTTCTTATGTTCTTAAGGCATAGGCCTTGTCTAGGGTTTGTTTTTGGTGACGACTGTGGCCTAGCCTATCTCATCGGGCTAGGCATGGCCTTAGTGTGCCCTATACCCTAAGCCTAGGGCATAGGTTATATTTACTTTACTAAATTTTCCATCCAATCGTGAGTAAAGGAGTAACTTCTAAAAGTACTAAAAGGTTACAGGTGGATGATTCTAAGACCCTTGAGTCGGCTCGAAGTGATGACTTGATGGATTTGAGTAAGATCATTAAGCAAACTGACCATGCTATCACTTCTTTTTGCAAGAAAAGTTCCAATGAAGTTGCTCAAAGATTAGATACTCAGGAACCATCTAGTACATAAGAACATAAGAAATTTTTATAGTGGGCACACTAGGGTCCACTTCGGCCCATTGAGGTGGCTCCACTGTGCAAAAACTGCTTGTACATTGGCAACAACCAATTTTTATAAAACTAATTAATTATCAATTTAAAACTAAAGATAGAATCTCTGGATCCAGAGGATCAAAGTCATAATAGGCTACTATCCACAAATATGTTACACTATATTCAGGAGATCACAAACATTATTTATAACTGACTTGCAAATATATCAGATCCAAAGAATCCAGTCAATTTCATTACAGTACCCATCAATACCAGTACCTTGCCAACCAAAAATAAGTCACGGTCCATATCAATTGCGGGTAATTATTCGTTTTTACACCCAGTCTGTTTTTATGATGAGAAACTTTTCTGGTCAATTTTGAGGTGTTTTGCATGAATCTGCCATCTGTTTCCTGTGCAAATGCATAGTTTTCAAGATATTGTCATCTTGAAAACTACGCGTTTGTACAGGAAATGGATGGCAGTTTCGTACAAAACACCTCAAAATTAACCAGAAAAGTTTGCACTCATCATTTTCATTTAAACTAATGAAAATATCATGACTTAACCTAACCAATCATCAAGGGTGTAGTTGACCCAACTGGGTATTCAATTGATCTAACTCGTGTCATATACTGAACTGTCCATAAAACATTAGGACTGATCAATTTGTGATGCATGATCTTTATGGGGGCTCCACCCCCGTGCCCCCGAGACCTAAATTATACAAATGATAATGTAATAACATGTGCCTACCTTGCCTGGGTAGTCCGCTAAATTTCGTGTGTCCTTAAAGATTGAAACATTGAAATGACACTCATGTTTATTTTTAGGATTTTTTTTATGGCACCTAAAGACGACCTGGCCTTTTCTTAAAATACAAGCATTATTGCATTTAGGGCAGGTCACGGATGTCTTAATTATTCTGTGATTGAAAAAAGGTCTAAACTCATCTTCATTGAGGGTAATATGGCGGATTATGTCTTCAAAGTCAAATATGCAAAACTGACACGTCATACTTGTGGTCACAAAAACACCAAACTAACAGACCAATTGCTAATGATGATTTAATTTTAAAACAGGACAAATTGAATTACACAGTAGTAGCCAGAAACACCAAAAATAGGAAATATTCACCAAATAGTTGATTATATATATATATATAATATATATATATATAATATATAGAAAAAATATGAAAAATAGGAAATATATATTAATAAAAAACTATATTTTATACAAATCTGCACAAGATAAGATACATATTTTCTTAGTTTTGAATGGCAATTCAATATATTGTACTATTTTAACCATGCATGAGCGGGTTAAAAGACGAATATTAACCCAATTGTGGACCAAGTCACAATTTACAACCATATTCATTCCAATATACTTAAGAGGAAAAGTTCTTCTAATTTTATTAAACTAAAAATTATGTACAGTATATTGTAAAAATTTTTTTTTCATGTTAAGTAGGAGAATCTCACTTTTTAGTTAATTATTAATAGAATTAACAATTCTGAAGATATTGTCATAAAAATTTTAAGGATAATAGGCGATTACCTATACTTTATTGTCTAAAAACTTCAACTTAATTAGATAAATGGTTTTGTTTTAATAAAGGTTTGAATTTGGCTTAGTTTTATTTGACAGACCCTGTATATATTAGGGTGTTTCATAAATGAGAACCACATTATTTTTAATCCACATAGATGCCCGTGTTCGTTTTACATATTTATCACTCCTGGCCAAAAATGAGACTACTCCAACAACAATAAGGGGTCCCGAGAAATCACGCCTTACGTCAGAGAGCACAGACTCATCACTTCATCATTTCCCCCTTCTGCTTCTTCGGAAAATCCTTCCTGTTCTTGAAAACTGCTTTCAGCAGGTACTGTTTGTCTTCTTCCTTTTTTGTTAGGGCAGTATTGAATTTCTCGATGAGAGCAATCCCCCGTTCAGCTGAGTCGTTCACCACAGCCAGGATGCAGACCCTAGCTAGGCCTGCTTGGTAGTGTGGGTCACTTTCCCAAGACGAAGTGGGATTTTTGACGAAGGCGCCGTTGATCCCGAGTGCGGTGAAGAGATCCTTCATCCTCGAGGTAACGAAATCCAAAATCTTCTTTCCTTTGAAGGAGCCAAGGATGGTCTTCCCCTCCAGACGCTTCAACGCTTTCCGTGATGCCGGCTTGGCGAGGTTCTCTCGCATCCTTTGTTTCTCCTCCTGAGGAACCCCTTGATCGAAGAATGCCAAGCCGACCAGCGTCTCGGAGAAGTACCAGAGGTGTCATTTCATGGCCGCTTGCTTGGCGATGTCGACGATCACGGCATCTTCCTGCAGTATTTCCAGGTCCAGCAAGAACTCCAGATCCACACATGGGGCCTGCTCTGCTCTTGTTCCACGACTCCAAGCTTTTGCGTAGGCCAGGGTGACGAACAGGCAGATTTCTGAGACTCCTTTCAGCTCCCACCCGGTCATCCTGAACTGGTCCTGAAGGAGGTACAGCTTCAATCCGTAAATGGCTTTCACCATCCACCGTGCATGGTGGTATGCTCCTGGCTTCCGCAGTGGCACATTGGCGACAGTCTCTTCCCCGAGAAAGAGTTTAACCAGTTGAAGAAGTTCTTAGTAGTCATCCCGCGGCTGACCAGAAGCCAGAGCTTCCCTCACAACAAGGACAGTTCAGTCCTTGAGACCCTGAAGAGGTCCAGCGATGCTGCAGCTATCTGAATCAATAGCAGTGGTGATAAGAGATCGGTCGATGAAACCCCACTGCTCTTGGAATCTTTTGAAGATCCCAGTCTCTGGCCCAGAGGTGGGGCCCATCGAAGACCAGAAGACTTGGGCCAGGATGACTTCGTACATATGGTGCCTGCATGCTAGGTAAAGAAGTTGCTTCCCGAGACCCTCCTCAATCTTGACACAGGCTCCCATGTGAATCCTGGTGTTTGATGCCATTGTGTCGAATGATAACCCCTTGATTCGTTCGGACAGGTCGTGTCCCCGCGCAAGATCAATGCAGATGCGTGCTGTCTCTACTCCCGTGCCAGCTGGAACTTTCGGAACTCCAAGCAGCAGCTTCTGGCCATTCCCGGTGACCAGCACAGCAATCCGGTCCACAGATCTGTCACCTGTGATTTCAGGCAGCATTTTCCCATCCCAGTGCAACACCAAGGGTTCCTCAGGACAGAATTCTCCCTCTTGATATGCCTCTGCTGCTTGCTTCTAAAGCGACTGGCGAGCATGATACATTGTGGAAGAGGAGATAGTTACCTCGTTCAAATCATGCCCCAAGGATTGCGCGACGATGGCATAGGACATCGCTGCATCATGATAAGAAATGTTCATCCGGTCGTATGCGACAGCCACATCCTTCCTGAGTGATGAGGTTCCTCGACCGCTTCCTCGGAGAAGGACATGAAGCAGACGTGGAGGCTGCCAAGGAGGGATCATCTTCCGCAGATGGCGACGTCGAGGATGAGGAGCTGTCTTCAAGAGTAGCAGCTTCTGTAACTGTCTTGGCCCGCTCGAATTCCCGGTGTCATCTCTCTTCCTGCTGTTCCTCTCGACGCCTTTTCCTACTCTCCATTTGGGCCAGCTTCATGTCTGCCGATCCCATACTGTTCTCTGTTGGGTCCTCCTGCTGACTCTTGTAGAAGAGCTTGTCTTCCTCGTTTGTCATCATAGAAAGGGCATTGGAATGACCAATATTAAGGATTTCGTTCTTGAGTTCCGCCTTGAACATGTCCTCTGCAACACGACAGCTCTCCTCGGATCTGTTCGTGCTTTTCACCAACTTGTCGTAATGGTGGAGCAGAGCTTCCATTTTCCGAAGGGCGCTGTCCCGCCTCATAGTAGGGATCCTTGTTCTTTTCCAGAACACCATCACAGCATCCAAACAGAGGTTCAGACATTTTCTCCATCCTAGTTTTCCCTGTTTTTGATGGAAGAACCACTTTTGCAAGACTTGCAACTTCGTCAGCAGGTGGCTACCCAGGATCTCCTTATTCGGGTGTCCAATGAGCCAAACCTCTTTCTTGCTTCGAGTTGCCATGTTTATCTGCAATGAGGAAATATACAAATTAGAAAAGAGTACAAATATGCAACGGTAGACACAATGAGGACAAAATTCGACAACTGACACGAAGGACAGAGAGCAGTGCACCCTTCTGTCAGGAAGCAAGGCAGTTGACTAGCACTAGAACAGCTGAAATTAGAAATACCTAAGCAATCTGAAGCGTCAAATCTCGGGACCCCTAAACGTGTTCTGATCTGGTTGAAACCTGTTCAGATGAGTTTCCTCGGCAAAAGGAACAGGGGCATCAATGTTGATTGAACTTCCTTCCACTTCATCCATCAACCACACTGCCGTGAAACACCCTAATATATATATATAAGCTAGGTTTTGCTGTGTGCCAGCTGGGTCATTCCAGCTCAATTGGTACAGGGGTGGTCGGGTGACGATCTCCGATTTTCTTCAAATTTTCACGGTTGATTCATACACCATTCAATAGCTTAAATCTAAAATTTTAGCTTCCTCAGTCAAAAACTTTTAATTTTATGGTCGCTTAAATGGCCCCCACCTTCGACAAAACATGCCCATGTTGGGCTTGATCGGCCAACGCCTTCATTTTGAGAGGCCTTGAAAAGTGTCTTCTAATAGGAGTAGAAGCTTCAAATTTGTCATGCCAATACAACTTCTGGTGGGCTTTTCAATTTTGCAAGCTAAAAGGCTGTGGAACAAATAGTTTCTGAGTTACAAGGGCTTAAACATGGCTCCATTTTGAAGCTTGCATCAATTCCTCCCACTTTTATGACTACCATTTTCAAAAGTTTTAGTTCTACATCAATCACAGCTGTTTTAATGCTCCTAATAGTCTCTATGGGTTGTAAATTTATGAGTGAAATAAAAAAATAACCAAAAAAGGATTTATTTTTATTTTTAAAAATTTCCAAAAGTTGATATTTTCACAAAATTTGCAAAATTAACATCAACTTTGGGGCTTAATATAAAGGTGTCCAAAATTAGTCAGGGAGTTGATACTTCAAAGAAAAGTGCTTTTTGTGAATAATCTCAAATTTTTGCAAAATTTGTAAACTTTTAAATTTTTATTTATGACATTGAATTGTAATTTTACTTCTATTTTATTACTTATTAAGTTGATTTACAATTGTAATAATATGTAAATAAGTCTAAAACATACAAGAAATTTAATATGTCTGTCAAAACAACCAGCGACTCGAAGGGCTCTAGGTAGCTCATTTCGCTTTGTATATTCTTATAAATTTAAAACATGATGGTTAATCATTAATGTCCAGGCCTATTTTATAGATCATGATCTTTTATTTTCAGAAAATTTAACTAGAGCAATTAACTTAATTTTACTGCCTGTAATAATGGCTTATTCTAATCAAGAATCAAAGTGCAGCTTTGGTATGTACTTGGATGATCCATGTCATGAACACAGACTCACCAGGAAGGTGGGTATGTATACCTTACATGAGCTGACAGATGAAACAAGGAAACTGCTATTGTGGAGAACAAAAGCAACTGTAATCAACCCAAATAGTGCTACTGTATGCTACCACCATGAAAAAATGTTTGGAATGCATTACCAACAAATGCAATGTAGCTGCCAAGATCCATAGAGAAATCATCGAAAGAAGATAACAAGTAAGTAAATATAGGTACTAATATATTTATATTTCATAAAGAAGTTTATATTGTAAATTGTAACCTAAATTAACTATTTAATTTTAATAGGGTAGGCTATATACTGTGCTACTGAATGCATATGTTTTGAATATTTTATACGAATAGCCTATAACCAAATGTTGAGGTTTTAAAATTATTTTCCAATGTGTTTAGAGTTTACATTACCCTACTTTATTTGCAGAATCACTACAAATTATTGACAAAGACATAGCAACTAGACTGAATCTGATACCAGGACAGAAACTTTGCTCAACATGCTTCTCTAGAGCCAAGACGATTGAAGATGAAAAAGACTCAGGTAGTGATGAATATGTTCCAGAAGAAATAATTAAGGAGACATTTGACGAAACGTTAGGTTCACTAGAATGCTCACCCATTAAGTATGTAAGAGCAAGAGATCGAAAGTTTTACGCGAAAAGTAAACTAAAGCAAATTGAAACATCAACAAAATCAAAGCTGTCAAAAGTACTTCATCTGAAGCCTAGCATTTTGGATGAGGAAGCGGAGAAACCTATAGAGAGTGAGGAAGAAAAGTGTTATCAGCATATGATAGAGGAACTGAAAGAAAAATGTAAAACTAGTACCAGACAAGAAAAGATACAAATTCTAACACACCTTCCAATTGGTAAAACCTGGTCCAGAGAAAGAATTATGAAAGAATTTGAAGTGTCAGCCAGAATGGTTAATGCTGTGAGGGCCTTAAAGAGAAAAGAAGGTATCCTTCCTATAATGAGAAATAAAAAGAGTAGCAAGGGTATAAGCGATGAAATAAAGGAAAGAGTGATAGAATTTTTCCAAAACAATGAATATACAGTGGACCCCCGATTTGAGTACGCTCGTCCATAGGCTCCTATTGACTCGACTTGAATAGAAAACTCAATTTGAGTACGCCAGCCAGCGACGCCGAACGTGTTTCAGTTTGTCTAGAGCGTTCGTTGCGGGAACATTCGGGGTCTAATGTTTTGAATAGTACAGGTGTTCTTAGGGATTTCTGTTAAAATTTCGTACATTTTGTTTTCTGACTTTGTACTTAGTGTTTATTTATGTTAGTTTCTGTTGATTACAGCATAAATTTGGTGATTCGTACATGCAGTGACTTTGATACTGTATTTTATATTGTGGCATAGTGACATAGTGTACTGTTATAGTGATGGCCAATTTCTATAGAAAAAGTAGGGGTGGGGTGAAATTTTTGGGTTTTGGAACAAATTAATTAATTCCCATAGGTTATTAAGTTCGATTTGAGTACATTTCGAATTGAGTATGCCATGCTGGAACGGATTACGTACTCAAATCGGGGGTCCACTGTACTAGAGAATGCCCTGGTAAAAAAGACTACAAATCAATAAAAACACCACAAGGGAAGGTTCACAAGCAGAAAATACTGTTGTTGACAAATATCAGAGAATTATATATGCTTTACAAAAATAAATATCCAAATGACAAAATCTCCAAATCAAAGTTTTTTGAACTGAGACCAAAATGGTGTATGGGTGTGGGAAGTAAAGGATCACACAATGTATGCATTTGTGAAATACACCAGAATTTTAAACTTTTATGTGAATCACTCCCCGTCAAAGTAGAATTAAGAGTGTTACTAGGGAAAATAGTCTGCAACACTGAAACCAGAAACTGCATGATTAATAACTGCAAAACATGTCCTGGTTTAAATGAATTACGGGATTGGCTTCTTACCATTTTTGAAAACAATGATTATGACATGGATGATGAGGTTTCCTTTAAGCAGTGGCTTCATACAGACCATACCCAACTGGTCACAATGACGAAAAGTGTTTCGAATGTAGTAGAAGACATGTGTGAAAGTGCAAAAAAGTTGAAAGTACACCATTTCATAGCAAAAGCCCAATCAAAATATTTGTCCGACTGTAAAGAAAACCTCAATGATTCTACAGCATTAGTGCTTGTTGACTTCTCTGAAAACTATAGTTTTATAATTCAGGATGCTGTACAAGGGCATCACTGGGACAATACCCAGGCTACCTTGCATCTGGTAGTCTGCTATCAAAAAGTTGATAGTGAACTAAAAGTTACAAATTTTTATGTAATATCAGATTCACTTACACACAACACAACTGCAGTTCATTCTTTTTTATGTGAAGCCTTGAAATTACTTAAAAGTCAGAATCCTAAACTAAAACATATTTGTTACTTTAGCGATGGCGCAGCAAATCAATATAAAAACTATAAAAACATCATTAATTCAGTGTTACATGAAAAAGATTTCCAACTAACATGTGAATGAAACTTTTTTGCCACCTCACGAAAAGAGCCCCTGTGATGGTGTTGGTGGCACCGTCAAAAGGTTAGTTGCCCGGGCAAGTCTACAAGCAACAAGTAAAGGTTACATCACCAATCCAAAAGAGATGTTCGATTGGTGCAAATCTAATATTAATGGTATATAATTTCTGTACATTGATTCAGCTAAAATTGAGGAAAATGCTAATTTATTTGAGTTAGAAAAAAGGTATTCCTTAATTAAGACAATCCCAGGAACCCATTCATATCACTGCTTTAGACCTTCATCAACAGGCATTAAACTGCACAAAATTTCTAGTGATGAAAATTTCTTTAACGTACAACTTTCCTGCCTCAATGCTACACAAGAAAATGTGGCTTACCAATATAGACCTGGTACATATGTGGCCTGTTTCTATGAAGGTGACTGGTTTGTTGGAAACATAGTTGAAGTGTGTGATACTGAGAAGGATCTATTAGTAAATTTCATGAAAAAGAATCCTTTTAAATGGCCTGAACAAGAGGACGTATGCTGGATTCCATTCCAACATGTTTTGTGTTCAATTGAACCACCTACAGTTGCTGGGAAAATGGGAAGACAGTACAAGTTATCAAATGATTGTTTATCTAAAATTGAGGAGTATTTTAAAAAAAGCCTAAGTAACTACAGACCTGTATCAAGCTGAATAATAAATTGCCAATTTATGGCTGTAAGGCCATGGAGTGTTGAAGACAATCAGAGTTAAAGCCTGAGTACAATAATAAATTCCTGAGTCAGTGTCTAAACATAAGAGTTATTAGCTATATATAAGTTTACATACGAATTTACATAAAACAACACGTATTAAAAAAAGAGTATGAACTTATAGCCAATAATTCACATGCTTAAAAACTCCGGAATTCATTATTGTATATAGCTAAGTACTGTACACTTGTATTAAGGGAAGTAATACAACAAAGCTACTTAAATTTAAGGTTTTGTACTGAAAATGGTGGTTACTGCTAGTTTATCTGTACTAACTGCATAATTTAAATTACTAGGCAGTGCTTAAAGAGCAGTAGAACATGGTTCTACATGATTTACTAAGGTAGATCCAAGTATTGAGCCTACAAGCTGGTCCATCTGTTGTGTTAACTGCAAATGTAGTAATAATCTAGGTGTATATATTATGTCTTTTTTATGAGTAAAACTTATTTAGATAATTTAACATTTGTGAATTAACTTACCAAGTAATAAAATGGAAGTAAAATTACAATTCAATATTGTAAAAAGAAATTTAAACATTTCAAAATTTTGAAAAAATTCAGAATTTTTCATAAAAAGTACTTTTCTTTGAATAGCCAAAACTATATGAAGGAGTTGAGTTGAGTTGAGATTTATTCCTTAATATATGTTTTTGTATACATATGTATCTTTCTTTACTAGAAGTATCAACTCCGACTAATTTCAGACACCTTTATATTAAGGCCCAAAGTTGATGTTAATTTTGCAAATTTTGTGAAAATATCAACTTCTGGAAATTTTTAAAAATAAAAATAAATCCTTTTTTGGTTATTTTTTTATTTCACTCATAAATTTACAACCCATAGAGACTATTAGGAGTATTAAAACAGCTGTGATTGATGTAGAACTAAAACTTGAAAATGGTAGTTGTAAAAGTGGGAGGAATTGATGCAAGCTTCAAAATGGAGCCATGTTTAAGCCCTTGTAACTCAGAAATTATTTGTTCCACAGCCTTTTAGCTTGCAAAATTGAAAAGCCCACCAGAAGTTGTATTGGCATGATAAATTTGAAGCTTCTACGCCTATTAGAAGACCCTTATGAAGGCATTGGCCGATCAAGCCGAACATGGGCATTTTTTGTTGAAGGTGGGGGCCATTTAAGCAACCATAAAATTAAACATTTTTGACTGAGGAAGCTAAAATTTTAGATTTAAGCTATTGAATGGTGTATGAATCAACCCTGAAAATTTAAAGAAAATTGGAGATGGTCACCCGACCAACTTTCTGAAATCTGTACCAGTTGAGCTGGAATGACTCAGCTGCTGTCACTGGGTCTTGATCCCGGGGCCAATGGATTCATAGTCCGATGCTAACCACGTCAGTTTTTACTGTCGAAGATGTAACGAATATCCCTACGGTCATAGACATAATACCTTTTGATAATGGTAATATTTTGGATAATATTGTCGTTAGTGAAGGGGAAGTAATGCGCTATATTGATAAAATGAAAATGCGTAAATCACCGGGTCCGGATTCCATATATCTCATACAACTAAAAGAATTAAAAGATAGCATTGTTGTGCCGCTAACAAAGATTTTTAATGCGTCTATTTCTGAGGGGTGCATACCAGATAATTTCAAGTTAGCAAACGTAACACCTATCTTTAAGAAAGGCGATAAAGGTGCGGCGGGAAATTATAGGCCAATCAGTTTAACGTCTGTTGTAGGTAAGCTACTGTAATCAATAATTAGGGATCGTATAGTCAAACACTTAGAAGTGCATAATCTGGTTAGAAATACGCAGCATGGTTTTAGGCGAAACAAATCTTGCTTAACTAATCTTTTAGAATTTTTCCAAAGCGTGGTTAACGTTTACGATAGACATCGGGCGGTTGATGTAGTGTATTTAGATTTTCAAAAAGCGTTTGACACCGTGCCGCACAAAAGACTGATTGAAAAAACTAAGGCTCATGGAATCAGGGGTGTAGTAATAAATTGGCTAGAAGAATGGTTGCGAGGCAGGAAACAGAGGGTGGCCGTTGATGGAGCGGAGTCGTGTTGGGCTAATGTAGCGAGTGGCATTCCTCAGGGTTATGTATTGGGCCCCTTGCTTTTTCTTATATATATTAACGATTTAGATGTTGGCCTAGTGAGTACAGTTTCAAAGTTTGCGGATGACACAAAGCTGGGTGGTAGGGCGATTAATGACGAAGATAGAGGTAAAATTCAGGAAGATCTGAATAAAATTGTTGATTGGTCAGTCACATGGCAAATGAGATTTAACGTGGATAAGTGCAAAATTATGCATATAGGTTCGCGTAACGGTAATTTTGCGTATAGTATGTCAGGGAAAGATTTAACAAGCGTAGAGCAGGAAACAGATTTAGGAGTTATAGTCACTGGTGATTTAAAAGTAGCGAAACAAAGTACAGCGGTGGTCAATAAGGCGAACAAAGTGTTAGGTTTTATAGCTCGAAATTTTGAGTACAATCGCGCGATATTATAGTTCCTCTTTATAAATCATTAGTTAGACCCCATTTGGAGTACGCGGTCCAATTTGGAATCCGCATAGCGCAAAGATATAGACAAAATCGAAAGAGTTCAAAGACGAGCAACTAAGATGATTCCGTCTCTTAGGTCAAAGTCATACGAGGATAGGCTTAAAGACTTAAAATTGACTACACTCGAGACTAGGAGGTTAAGGGGTGATCTAATCCAGGTTTTCAAATTATGAATGGGTTTGATAACGTAGATAGAGATAGCTTTTTCGAAATATCTCAATATAATAGGACTAGAAATAACGGGTGTAAGTTGACAAGTAGAAGGTTCGAGACAGCAGTTGCGAAAAACTTTTTTACGCATAGAATAGTAAATAGCTGGAATAGTTTGCCGGTAGAAGTAATTAGTAGCACGTCTATAAACATGTTTAAGAATTGATTGGACACGCATGTTGATAGAAAGGGTATAGTTTAAGGTAAAATTAAGGCTTTGTGGGGATAGATCCCACAGCTCAACACAAGTGTTGTGGGATATAGGGAGGTAGCGTCTTGGGTTAGGGGATACTCTCTGTCCTTACACACCCCATTTAAAGAGATTCCTCTGCCGAGCGGTGCCCCCCATAGTACTGTGAGGTATTGAAAAACTCATGATCTTCACTTGCCCCACAAACACCTTTAAATGGGAGACCCATAATGGGTGCACACACATTTCTACATTACTGTACAGTCTTTACAGCCACACCTACACTTTTCCTCGTAAGTGTATATATTGTAATGTATATGGTTGTAAATTTGACTTGGTCCGCAATCAATATGAACCATGACTTGATGGATACCGTGATGAAATTGACTGGATTCTTTGGATCTGATATATTTGCATGTCCATTATATAATAGATATAGAGTGTAACATATTTGTGGATAGTAGTCTATTATGACTTGATCCTCTGGATCGAGAGATTCTATCTTTAGTTTTAAATCGATAATTAATTATTTTTAAATTGATAATGTGTATGGTTGTAAATTTTGACTTGGTCCGCAATCGATATGGACCGTGACTTGATGGATACCGTAATGAAATTGACTGGATTCTTTGGATCTGATATATTTGCATGTCCGTTATAAATAGATATAGAATGTAACATATTTGTGGATAGTAGTCTATTATGACTTGCTCCTCTGGACCGAGAGATTCTATCTTTAGTTTTAAACCGATAATTAATTATTTTTAAATTGATAATTATTTAGTTTCGTAAAAATTGGTCATTGCCAATTTACCGGCAGTTTTTAAATAAGTTTCTTATGTTCTTGTGGTTCGGAACCCACGTAAAATTGTAGGTCCCCTCCACCACCACGGAGGACATACACAATACACGATTACGAACACAGTTAGGTAGACCAGCCATGAGTGGATCCTAGGGTCTTTGTTGGTCTGAAACATTATAACATTCTGTTTCACCTAAACCGTTTTATATTTTACTTATTGTCTATACTTTTATACTTTATATCATTTAATTTTTAATCTTTTAATTTAATATATATTGTAACTTGCTATTAATTCTCACTAATTGTTGCGCCATTTTAATTTATTGTTCATTTCTATTTATTATACTTATTTATTTCTATTTGTTTTTTAAACTTTTTAGCACTGATGATGGAAATTGAATTTTTCTGAAACGTCTGTTAATAAACATGTACCATCTTTTCGTCCTCCTATTCCTCGCTAAGCTACACTTCCCTAAGAACAAACCAACCAAGTGTATGTGTATATATATATATATATATATATCTATATCAGTGGTGGCTCGTGGTAATTTTACTTACGCATGCAGTCACATGCATTACAGTGTAGTACATATTAGATAAGCTGTATTTTGTCTTTTATGGTATTCTTATGAGTTGTGTAGTAACCGAGGATAGAACCAATATTATATTAATAATATTAATAATAATTTTAACTTTATTTGTTTAACTTAAATAATAATTTTAAATTCATTGAGTATATTATTTACGCATGTAGTGCATGCCTTGCATTCATTAAGAAGCTGCCCCTGATATATATATATACACACACCGGGCTAAAGAAATAACATTTGGGTAAAATTTGAGGCAGAATACAGATGCAGTTCTGAGAAAGCTTGTAAGCTACACATAGTTTGCAATCAGCTGATGTCCTGGTGATGTCATCATGTCACTATGACATCAGTTGATCTGAAAATTGGTATGCCTTACAGGCTGTCTTTGAGATGTGTTTGGATTGTAAAGTTTTACCAAAATGATCAAAGTTTTCTTCAGTGAAAACAGCTAAAATAATCATTAAAAATGTTGATAATTACCATATGTTCTAACATTTTACCATCATTTTCTACTGGGCTAATTCTATCATGATTTTTATTACTGTATTTATAAAAACTAAAATGTTCTTTAATTCTTATCACTACAGTATGGTACCTATTTCTAGTTAGATTTATTTCACTTTGCCTTTTGCTTTTCTAAATTTTATTTTTGGTAGCTCATATTGATCTAAAACTGTGTGGATATTACTGATTTTAAACGTCCTAAAATTTTTTATAATTTTTAATAATTTTAGATATAAAACTTACGTATTCCACCGCAAATGTTTCTTAGTCCTATTATTATTGATAGTTCTAAAGGGAATATGCCTACTTTGTGTATGACTGCTTCCCAGAGTTAGGTGAAATACTCCAACTCCACCTGAAGTTACCTACTTTGTACATCTAAAATTTCTTTGAATTTAGACCATATCTGAATAACACTTTTATTAGCAAATTCTTTCTCCCATTTAACTGATCCTAAAAACTTTCTAAGTTTACTGTAGGCTAGTCACCTTTTGAGAGATCCATCTTTAATATATCAAAATGTATAATACAGCACTTCCCTAGTCACCTAGTGACTCTTATTTTAAGTTTAATAATAATTTCATTATCATTGAATGGTACCAAATGTAGCGTGAACACCCAATAATGCATTGCTTAGGTTATGTAGATAAATAGGGATCCAGGTAAAATTTACTGTATCATAGGTTTTAACAAATGGGTACTGAGCACCTATGGAGGGCTGCAGTCCAGTATGAGAAGTTGGTTGAAGTAATACACAGATTCTAAATAGGAGTTAAATGACTCCAAATCTTATAGGAAAATGGAAAAAGTAACAATGCTAGTGGTGTACTGATTAGCATTGGCAGAATCAGTAATTTTTTGGGCAGTGGCATCAGCATCAATGAAATTTAGCTGATTCTCTTACTGATTCTTTGAAATTTAAAAATTTTCATTTCAAAACAAAATCTATAGCTAGCTATTTATAGTCATCATCTTGAAGGATTTTCCTAGAGATATTTGGGTCTAAAAAGTAAAAGTAAGATAGAGTAGGTAGCCTTATTTATCTATACCATGGGTGATGTGCATCAGTTGACAAATATACTTTGATAGTCCTAGCCTATAGCTATATTTTATTATTAATTTAGAGAATCTTGGTCTTCACAAAAACTTTGCCAAGTTGTGTGTGCAAGTTGGCTATTGAAGGATATAAAGTAACATATTGTACAAAAAATGCTGGCTTTATCGAGGTATTCAGTCTTGAGTCATGCTGTAAAGTATCATATTAAGTAGCTATGTATAACAGAAACCCATATAGTTTTAGGTAGTTTGTGTTTGACATTTTACTAGTTAGATGTCTCTGTTGAATCAAATTGCTCTAATTTTTAAGGAAATAAACTAAGCCTTTTTAGCTTAATTACAATTTGAGTTCATCAGTTATCAGTATGGTAATGAATTTTTTAAAGTGTGCAATCTTTAATTCTGAGTCAGTGGAGTTTGGTTATAAGTATGAATGTGGAAATACCTGACATAGGCATTATTATTATTATTATAATATAACCTTGGTTTTTGCTTCTGCCTGAATTGTTCATTCTGATGAAGGTCAAGCTTGTCACTCCACCTTAGACCTGCAGTTTAATGTGGAATTTGAACCATACCCCACCAGTAGCCCAGCCCACTAAGCTACCCACAGTACCCATTTATTTACCAACCAATTATTTTTATTGTGTAGAAGGATGAACAGCTGGATTTTGCTGTGTGCCACCTACCATCACTGGGTCTTGATCCTGTGACTGATGGATTTGTAGTCAGCAACGCTAACCACTACACTACTGAGGTATATATATATATCAGTGGCGTGCGGTGATTTTTCATCAAGGGGAAGCAATTCAAGCAAAAACAACAAAATTGCTTCCTTTTTGACATAGGGAAGGATAAAATAACGATAAATATATATTTTTTTTTGCTTAACATGGCCATGGAATTTTTTAGTAGAAAAACTATATATGAAACTTGTTGTATTCAATAAATACTAGATTATTAAACATTAAATGAGTTTTTAGAATGGAAAGAAAAAATTTGTAACAGTAAAAAAAAAAGCGAGTCATTGGGAAAAAGGATGCATTTTGTCAATTGTTGTCCAACTCGAGATTTTTTGTGTCGGCTTTCTTAAAGGTTCTTGCACGAATGGCAACCAATGTATATACTATGTATCCACCTGATTACCAATCAAATGCTATAAATAGTATAATAAAATGATTTTGTACAAATTATTAACACATATTGAACTGTTTAAACTTTAAAGTATAATACAGCATTTTCTTCTTTCTTTGAATAGGGAAGCATTGCTTCCCTTGCTTCCATGGACCGCATGCCACTGATATATATATATATAAATAATGAATTTCATAATTAAACCTATGAAAATAAATGATACAAACTTACAGGGAAAAATGAAAGTAGTTTCAAGGTATCTTGTATTGAGCAGTGCACCTCATGAAGGGAGATGGCAAGAAGTAGAAGTATATATTTCCGTACCAGTACATCGTATATAATATAAACTTCAATTTTAACATATTCCAGGTATATAAAAATAGCATATTTACAGTTTTGTAAAAATGGATGGCAGTAGCCAGTTTTGCGTTCTCTGGAACAATTACCATAGCTACCTTGCAGAAACTATGAAATATCTACAACAAGAAGGTGATCTTGTTGATGTAACAGTTGTTACTGCTGAAGGAGGTAGTATAAATGCTCATCAACTTGTCTTAGCAGCTTGTTCTACTTTTTTTAGAAACTTTATTAAGGTAAGTTTATAAAATGAAATTAGAGTAATCCTACAGAAAGATGGTAAATATTAACAGAACCACCTCTTACTATTATAGATAGATTGTTAAGAAACTTTTGTTGATTTTCACTTGACTCAAATCTATTTTTTAATTTAATTCAAATACTTGCACAGGAAAATTCCTCAAAACACCCGATTGTTCTTCTTCCTTCGGAAATTAAATATCCAGAATTGAAAGCGATGGTGGAGTTCATGTACACGGGTCAAGTGTGCATTCAGCAAGATAGACTTCAGGCATTTATCAGAGGAGCTCGATACTTTCGAATTAAAGGGCTTGAAGATTCAACGGAAGATAGTGAAGTGGATGATTTAGAAACTTCAGAAAATGAAAAGGGGAAAATCAGATCTTCTTTCAAGAGAAAAAAAATGAGATTTGGAAAAGAAGATATAATGGAAGAAGAGAGTGAAATTATCCCAACCACCACCATCAAAGGAAGAACAGTTAAAGATCACAGATACACGCAGCATGTGAGTATTGTAAGGATGCTTCTTAATATCCTTGAAATAATTCATTCTTTTTATCAGCCCAGTTTGGTATTTCTTGGTTACCCAAGGGTTTGAAAGTCATTTACGTTTTAGCTTTGCTAATGCTGCTTTGTCATCTCTGCAAATTACAGTAGATGTATTGATAACACTTGGTATCATTTGTTTACATTACTATGGTACTGTAGTATCATATTTCATGTAGCTTTAAGAAGTGAATATTTATTAATAAAATGGTGGTTTGTAGTAGACATAGTACTTAATACTGAAGTACAGTTCCATATTTATTTTATAGACTTTCATTGCATGAACTACTAAAAATTTACCAGTTATTCATGCAAGTTCTTATGTTCTGAATTAGGATGTTTATCACAGATTTGACTGAAACCTCATCTTATTCACAGTCAAATTTAAAGATCAGTTAAGAATTTGAAACTACCAGGTTACTTTCATTTAGCTTTCAGTATTTAGAACCATTGAATATAATATAGTGTTTGAAGAACCTGAGAAGAATGAAGTCAGGAAATGTAAGAAAGGAAATGGGTGTTTGATTTAAGGGTGAGAAATATATAATCAAGGGAGTGTGTTGATGGATGGAGTAGATATTCAGGAAGGGTGGTGTGAATATTTTTTGAGAATTGTTAGGAACAAATGTGGAGGGAGTGACTGAGATAAACAGCTGCTGGATTGGCAAAGGTAAGAAGTGATGGTCTGGGATGGGAGAAGATTGTAGAGGAAGAAGTGGGTAGAGCAATAAGGAAATTGAAAATTGGTAATACAGCAGCAGGTGTGGTGGTTGATTATAGAGAGATGCTGAAATATGGTGGAGAAGTGGTTGTGAAGTAGATTACAGATATGTAGAATGGTATAGGAAGAAGAAAGAGTTCTTGAGGACTGGATGAAAGCAGCCATGGTGACTTATAAGAGTAAAGGTAATAAAAGTTGCTAAGAATTACAGGCCATAAGTTTACTAAGTGTATCACTGAATACTGGTATTGAATAAAAGAGTAAGGAGGGTAACTCAGGGTATGATTGGGGATAAATGAGGTAGTTTTTGGGAAGATGGTGTATATCTAAGTTGTCTACAGTGTAACAGTTAGGGCCTAATGGAGAAAGCATGAGAGTTTAATAATAAATTGTTTAGGCTTATGTATTTGGAGGAAGTATATGATAGAGGTAATAGAGAAGCATTGGGGTAGCTGGGAAGTTGCTGAATAATGTGGAAAGTTTTTATAACAGGAGTCAGGCATGTGTAAGAGTGAGTGGTCTTCAGTGATTGGTTTGAAATAAGTGTAATGTTAAGACAAGTATATCCTATGTTATGTAATTATTAATTTATAAAAATTATAATTTTTACACTCCCAACACACGTGATTACATTTAAAAATGAAGTGAATGAGAGAATTTGAGGAAGAAGAAGAGTAATTTGGGGGCTGTAAGAGCATTGCTAAGGAAGAAATGCTTGTTAGTGAATGTTGCAAAAGGAATGCTTGTGCCAACTTTGCTGCATTGGAGTGAGACTGATTTGGGGTGTATGTGAAAGGGATTGAAATGAATGGTTAGATGTAGAGTGGAGGGTAAGAATGTTTGACAGTGAGAAATGAAGAGCCGAGGTGATTGTTTGCATGACTGAGTCTTTGGAAGAAAGAGTGGGTGAGTGTGTGAGGTGGTTTGGTCATGTGGAGAGGATGGTGAAGGGGGTGTATAGTGGAAAAGACGAGCAACAGAGAGAAGGTAGGCATATGAGAGGAAGACTGTAAAAGGTGGATTGATGGTGTGAAAGAGTGAGTTTCTAGAAGAGGTATGGAATGGGAGGGGAGGAGTTGATGAGAATGGTGAATGAGGGATCTGTGAAGATGGTGGGTGTATGAATGTTTAATGACTCGCGGGGAGACTGCTGCCTCCTTGTCTGAAGGTGAAAGCTTGATAGAAGAGGCAGTGGCTACATCCCTGCATGTTTCTTACAATGATCCAAATCAGGGAACCAAGAAGGAGCCTACCCTGTGTGTCAGGAAATGAAGGATGGATAAATATAATGTATGTACAGTATATTACACCTTTAATTGAAGGTGGGCTATTTGATAGAAACATGCCATGTTCTTGTTTGTTCATATTTGTAAAGAGGGTAATTACTCTTGTATTTAGCCCCTTTTACTTATTTTATTTTAATGATAATCATGGGGCCAGTTGGCTGATGATTGGACTTGGGCTGTGAATGTCCAGGCTCGACACCTACTGTCACCATGGTTGGAGTTGGACAGATTACCCACTGTTATTTTTCATTCCCAACACCTCCGTGTGGGAAAATAGGTGTTCCAGATATTATCCGTTAATTTTTCCCATAAAATATAGTAACTGTTTCCCCCAATGGGAGCAGAGTACAGATAGGTGAGTCCTCCATTCATTTTGTAGGCGTAATAGCTCTGTATTTCATTTGTTACTCAATAGGTTGACCTCGGAGACTCTGATGACAATCGGGAAAAGTGGGAAGTGGTAGATCGTAAGCCGGTTATATTCCCTCGATCGAAAAAACTGGTATCAGGTTTGTTAAAGTACTTTTGAAATCGATAGAATACTCATTCACTCGTTTTGTTTTTCTCAAATGGTTTAATTTTATTATTATTATTTGTTTGTTTTTTCTAATGATGGGTGAGAATGGAGGTTTTGGTACTGTATTTGTCCAGGTGAGATACATTTAATGTTTACAATTTGAAATTTTTAGTGCAATAAAAGAAAATTTGATTTGCCTATGAAAATGCATTACCTTTGTTTCCAAAAACATTTACAAAGACTGGCTAGTCTTAATGATTTAAAGTATTCCTGCGACATTATTCTTGAGAATAGTAATGTTAAAAAAGTACCAATAACTTCAAAATTAAAAAACCTAAAAAAAAAAAATTGCCATAAATGCTCAAGTTTTTAAGAAACTTGTAAGTTTTAATAAAAGTTTCCTAATCTTTCTGTTTCAGATTTTTTTAAAAATATTTTTTCCAGCAGTGATACTGAATTTTCTTAAAAATATAAACATATTTCGTTAAATGGTGGTATCTCAACTCGCCAAACGGGAGAGCTTTCATTCTAGTTTTGTAGCTAGCTAATTAATTTATTTTTAAGTATTATCAGCAAACGCAAAGAAATAAGTCTACCGACATTATATGTGGGTTAGTACGAAAGAGGCTACTCTCCATTCATCATTTATGATACCTTTTTATCCATTCATCATTTACGACACCTTTTAACTTGATTGCTCACAAAGCTTAGTCAGTTTACCAGCCTTCGTTTTTCTCCTTTACCTAATAAGGAAACAGGAAACGTCGCCGCAAATTATCAACGTTGTGCAAAGTGCCAATGCATCTAAGTAGCAACATTATTTGTTATGAACAAAAAGACAAACGGGAAGACCGCTTTGACGGCAAAGAAGAACCTATTAACAAAGTCAGGAGACCAGGTAACTGATTTATAAGTTTGATAGTAGCTGTCATTCCTGTTTTAGATCTTCTTTTGTTTTATTAAGTACGACAAACACCGAACAATTCTATGTATTGTCAGTAAATATGTTTAGAATTTAAATTTTCTCTTTCCTGTATATTATTTCTTTAGCGGAGATTAAAAATTGAAATTTCTCACTATGTATTATTCCTTGTCAAATACTGCCATGGATGGTGCTGTTGGTAGGATATTGGCCAAGTGTTGAATACTTAATGTTGTGGTATGATGTTTGATGCAATATTACAGAGATGTGTAACAACAGTAGAGGTGCGCGTGTCAGATTCTAATTATGACTGGCACTTTATCAAGGAAATAGCTTCGCGTCATTCTTTAACAATTTTAAATAAAGGGGCTACGTCGTATCCATGTCGCAGCACCGCTTCCCGTCAGATCACCGAGGTTGAGCGACGTTGTGTTTGCTCAGTAGTTGGATGGGGGATTGTCCTCTACATCAGTTAATTTAGTGATTTGTGGTTCAGATCCCACATAAAACTTTAGGCCCCCCCCCCCCCCCCCCCCCTGTCATATAACTTTTGCTGTTACGAAAAAGGTTAAGTAATCTCAAACATTATTATTATAAATTCATAGCAGTGTAGGCCTCAGTGAATATTTACTGAAAATTTTTCGTAGGGATACTATCTGTTGAATTACTGAAGTATATCATTTTAAAGTCAGCTAAGATCCATTTCAGTTGATGCAATATTTATTTACTCTTATACAGGGTGATTGTAAAGTCACGCAACCTAAAAATGAATGAATAATTGTTTCCGGGTTGCGTGACTTTACGATCACCCTATATTTATCCCAGTTATAAATTCTTTAGACTCGTGATTCATAGTTGTTATTACGATACCTTTCGAAGCCGAACATTATCAGGAGTGGTTTATTTTAGGGTACTCGCACGAAGATGATTTGGATATCTGCACGTGCGCAGCCAGAAAAATTTGGTCGGTTAAGGACACTGAAGCGCTTCTGAATGCTTGGATGGAAACGTTGAATCAGGTGAAGATTCTTCATCCCTGTGACGATAATGAAAGCGATATAGTATTAAGGATCGCAAATGGATCCGCATCTTTATCCAAATGTAATCTTTAGCTAGTCTATTAATATTAATCTTGTTTTTGTTTGATTGAGAAAGAAAAACACTAAAACCTGGTTTCTTTTTTCATTGATGAAATATTTAAGTAATTGTGTTACTGCATTCAATAAACTCCCACTTTAAGATGAAAAGAAAAGGCGATAAAGAGAGAAACTTAGATGGTGGGATTCGAACCCTAGTCACGTGGTTAGCGCGCTTAAAATACACTCGTACGGGATTTGTCTCCTGCCAATAAACTTTATCATTATGTGCGTTGTGAAGGCGAGAAAGTTGAATGGAGATTGGCCAAACAGCGTAAATATTGGTCTCGCTTGAACGAACTTTTTTGGGGGATTCTGGTTGGCGTGATTGGTAAAAACGGTGACTCTGAAACCACGCATTGCGGGTTTGAGTCCCACTCGCTCCTAGTTTCCACTTTATTGCTTCGTTTCTCTCCTGAAGCATTATTGAACTATAAGCAAAGATGGTTAACTCTACTAATTCGTATATTTTGCCCGAGAAATTTAATCGTAGCATTTCCGATTGAGCTTTTTTCTAAATGATAATGATAGTGACATAATTTATTATTTGAATTGCTAGTTCACACCTTCATTATTAAGTAATTGGTACATATTTTGGAAGGGTATTTGAGTGGTCCCGCGTCTTAAGGTACCTAAGCGCCAAAATTACAATTTGTCAGAAATTGCCTCCAAAGTTCAGCAATATTCTGGCAATAATATCTCTGTTATTAATTGAGCTAGAACGTTCATTTTTGGCTAAATTAGAGTTCTAAGTATGCTAATGAAGATGTTGATGAGTTTTTGGAATAGATTTTCATATTTTATATTTTACATATACTTTTTTAAATTTTTTTATTTTCTTATTATGCCGAACTTTGGGTGAACTTTTGGCTGGTGATAGAGGTGAAAAAAATAGCTCGCTTCATAAGGTTTTCAACCATACTTCTAGTGTCGTAAGGTCATTATAACCCAAACCACGCGATAGAGGAAGGGTGAAAATAGTGATATCCATCAAAAACACGTTTTCGCCTGTGGTGGCGCCTAGGTAGCTTAAGAAGCGCGACCCCTCAATTTTAACCTGTTAATATTTTCAGGACTTCAGTGATTGATAAAGCTAAGTCATGACCAGTGCCGTATGTGTAGAATATAAATTCGATAAATTCTTAAGACACGCATTAAAATTAAATAAAAAAGTATTAATCGGATAAAGTATTAACAAGACAAGATAATCTACCTAATAGACTCAATGAAGTTACCAAGCGGCGATGCTACCAAATGAAGTTACCAAGCGGCGATGCTACCATCTCCCCAATGTAGCTAGGCTAATAATAATAATAATGTGTGACCCTGCTAAGTTCAGTCCTTCTAACACAATAAATAAACTACGGTAGACCCAATTTCCCATTAACTTTACTCTAATGAACAATCCCATCCACTTTAATTAAAAGATGGATCAGTTTAGATCGGATAGTCAGCAATAAATGATAAATGTTTGTTTCCTCGGACAATCCTTTATTACTACTAGATCTAATTTATGAATTCTAACTCGGCGAGAAGTGATGAAGTACAAGATGTAATTATGGTTGATTCGAAAATATAATATGGAATTATTCTAAGTAGTTTTATAACAAAAAGTGAGAATCAGTTTGAATGTTCAATACATAAACTAGGATATCTGTTTCAAAGGCAGGTCGATGAGAGACTGGACGCGCCGCAATCTAGCGAACAACTCCTTTTTTGTAGGGATCTAAATTTTGCGGAATTTGAATGATACAGATTCCTAATTTTTCTCGATGTTTCGGACTCGTAACCGCTGCCAGAGGCATGATGTCTAGTATAATGTTAAAGCCCCGGTACCTTTAATTCCTTTTAAGAGTTTGTAATTGTGGGCAACGATTTCCCACATCGCAACACACCGCCGCTTCCCACCGATCAGCAAGGGCTACGTCGTAGCCAATGTCGTAACACCGCTTCCCGGAGATCAGCGAAGTTAAGCGACATTGGGTCTGGATAGTAGTTGGATGGGAGACTGTCCTCCGCACCCAGATTATGTAGCGACCTGTGGTTCAGATCCCACGTAAAGCTGTAGGTCCCCTCCGTCATATGACCTTAGATGGATGTTGTGAAGGAGGTTAAACAACCCCATTAAAAAAAAAATATATATATTATATATATATATATATATATATATATATATATATATATATTATATATATATATATATATATATAGGGTGGCCATAAAGTCTAGAAACAAGATATATTAAGATAATTGATTTTCTTTGTTGCAGACACACACGAGTATATTATAATAGTAGTAATAATAATAATCTTAACTAACCTAACAATCAAAAGCCGAAATCAGTCATTACCCGTATTGACTGATTTTGGCTTTTGACTGTGATTATATACATATTTAAGTTATGTTCGGTATTCGTTCTTATATTGTTTACGAACCTACTTTTTAATTTTCGTAAATAAAGATTGTTTATAGGAACGCGAGCGAGCTTTGGGTCAATTCTTTGATCTTTTCGAGATGACTAAAAACTGTAGAACTCGTCGAAACTCGCTCGCGTCTCTGAACGAAATACTCATTTTGGGGTTTTCATTCTTGATGCGCTTTTCTGCTCTTCATATTGAGCTTCTGAGAAGCTTCACTTTGAATATTTAATCCTCTTTAATCGTCTTGGGAGTCATTCTAAATCCTTTCGATGCCTCCTTCAGGTCCCGCCTTCTTACTTCATTCGTTCCATGTCCCTGTGTCGAAGGGTGTCAAAGAAGTTGCAACAGATTGGTGTTCAGAAGAATTGGAGACAGTGTCAGGTAAGGAATTCATTCGTTAACAGACTGTGGTTTCACTCGTACTCGATTATATGATTTGTTGCAGCATTAAATAACAAATTGAGGTACTTTGTTTTATATATACAAGGTGTTCCAGAAGTCCTGCCCCTAAAGGCTAATATGTCGTACATTATGGGGCTTGACTTTTGCATATATATAGATATAGATATAATATAGATATATAGAGATATATATATAGTTATTTAATTCAGGTAAAAATGAAGAATTTGCGGAGAGAGGTGAGACTTTATAAAGAATCTGTTGGAAGGGCGAGTACGAAGAAGTCCTCAGAGGTGGCGAATGCGTGTGAGAAGTTACTCACTTCTATCGAAGACATATTTAATAAAGTGAGAAAATTGTCTTTCGTAAATAATTGTATCTCGTTTTCGGGAATCTCGTATCAGTATATCTTTGCGTGGAAATATTGTGTGGTTTTTGTTTTAGGAAGAAGCAATTCGAAGAGAGTGGTACCAGAAAAAAGGAGAAAGACTCAGAGATGACGAAAACATGAACAACGGCGTCGTGGAACCGAACGACATACTGGCTCAGGTAGGTCTAAGTCAGCTGTTCTTAAACTTTTTCTTGTGTGCCCTTTGAATTGTTTCACGGGATTTTCCGGATTTTCGAGAGAGACGATTTTTACTTTCTTTACGACTGTGCCACTCTCGGCCATTTGTTAATCGTATTTAAAATTAAAAGGGTTATATTTTCAGGACTCCTTCGCGTAACCCTGGGAGTACGCCGTACCCCAGTTTGAGAACCACTGGTCTAAGTGATTTAAATGCATCTGCTCTCATTTTGCCCTAATTTCTGCTGCCGCCATTTTTTTTTTAAATTTTTTATTTATTTTTTAGGGAATGGTTTTTACTGTTTTTAACCAATTTTAGTGGAATGTTTTATAAGAATCTGGCTAATATTAGACCAAAGTAGGTAAGCTGTGGCGTTATCTACTAGGCTTACAGACAAACTAGAATTTTTGGAAGTTTTTCCAGATATGAAGCGAGTATTGGGGTGTGTAAATACCGGTAGATATATATATATATATATATATATATATATATATATATATATATATATATATATATATATATATACAACACAGGGTGTCCAAGGAGGAAATGTCAAGAATGCACCATTTGACTCTTTGGGTATTTCTAAGTAGAAAGTATTATATCAACATGTGCCTGATTCCCACCCATTACCGAGATACAGGCCTCTACATTTGGGTAACTAAAACATAATAAAAAGCCGATCATAAACCTCAGAAATGAACTTCCGCGTTTTCCTTGGCAAGACTCGATGGATCGGAGGCTCGCCGCGTGCATTGAAGAAGGAGGCGGTCACTTTGAAACCATTCTGCAATAAGTGCAATGGGTCATTCTCTGTCAGATCAACCAGTGCCTAACACCCTCATCTCTCAGATTTTGCTGAAATTTGGTTTATAGGAGTTTGTGGGACCTGAATCCATTTCTGAAATTATAAGGTCAATCCGACCAACGGTTCAAGAGATATGACCGGGAAATTTGAGTCACTTGCGAGGTCACTAACATTTGGCGACCATAACTTGGTAATAATGGTCACAATTATATAAAAGTATATATATTTAGAATCAGAAAACGACAAGGAATCCAAATATGTAAGTTTTAGAACTCTAGGTTGAAAAATAAAAAAGTTACACTGTAACCAAAATTTGAGGTCACGATTTGACCTCTGGGGTATCAAATGAGAATTTTTTTTTTAAATGTAAAAAATGAAGGCATAGGCATTGGCTATTAGAATCAGCAAAAAAAAGTTTGTTTATGTTAGTATTTTTCATGTAACTAACATATAAGTGAACACCATATTCATAAGTTGTGCGTCAATTCTACCTATTTTTTCACACTTAAGCTCATAATTTGACCTATAGAAATTAAAATTACATTTTTTTATAGATATAAAAACAAAGGCAAAAATGTAAAATTGTATTTCACTGCTAATCTACACTGACAATAATAGTTATAATAGTGAAAGGGGAAGACCTACTTAGAGGATTCATGTGCTAGCCTAATACAATTTTTGCATGCTCGATGCTCTCATCAATTTCTTTTTGTGGAAAATGTATTGAATTCTGCTGCCTCCTCTTAGGGTAGGACAACTCATTACAGTTAATATATGATGTCCTGGCACTGCACATGAATCCTTGTTTGATGGATAATAATATGCACTTGATCCTGATGACCCAGAGGGATGTAGAAAGTTCACAGTGAAATCATCAAACTCTTCACAATATTCCTCACAATTCCATACCAAACTTGCATGTCATAAATGCAGCCAACATACTCTCCTGGTTTGACACATTTTAGGTTACCAAGCATTGCAGGTTCATTAGTAAAATGACTTTTCCTTATTCTTTTCTTTTCTCCAATGCCACTTGAAATGGGATACACATCAGTTCTTCTTGTTTAGGGGAACAAATCTATGATATTTCTGAGTTCCAGGAATAGCCCTACTATCCTTGAATTGATGTTCCAACCGTTCTTCTGCATCTTTCAAATCAGCTGTAGTTACAAAAAAAAATTTATCTTCTTGCTCAAGTTTTCTTCACAAAAACTGAAACATGTGTTCTGGTGTAAGAATTTGCCTCTCTGTAGTTCTCTGCAAACTGGCACGAGCAGTAGCTCTTTTCACTGTTCCTCCAATCCCATCACATGTATTTTGCCATGGGATGTAGCAAAGAAGTGCCATTCACAAGACAGACCAAATCCTCTTCATGGTAACAGAGATTTGTGAAGTGTATCTGTTCTTATATTGGCCAGCACATCCATCTGAGAAATAGTGCACCTTCTTCAATTGTGGGCATCTGAATTTAACATATGTCATAAGCTTCAATATGAATGAGTAACCATTATAGTGTTGTGTTTTAGTGATGCAGATAAGAAAAGACACTAAAATGGCTAAGTTCCTGGTCTGCAGATGATCTATAATAGATGACAAAAGGGTGAACTGTACACTGTGAATTGTCCCAGTGAAACCCTTGGGCAGCATCCTGGACAATGAAAGAATAATTCTCAGAGAAATCACCTACTATAACTACCTCGCTCTGAGGTGTAGTGTTTCTTTCAACTGCTTGAAGTACTGTGATTGTTGCTGAGCAACAAAGTGATGACGAACCATGCGGGATATTTTCATGCTTAGGGATGATAAGTATTCATGAAGTGGCTCCACCTTATCAACCATTGTACAACGGTCAACAGTCACCCATTGCTTGTAAGAATATTTCATTTGGAGCTGATTTCACACTGTCAAGTAACTCAAGAAAATCCAGGACACCCTCTTCTCTTGGGCAATCATTGCAAAGTTGCATCATGCAAGTCTCTCTTTCTGTACTGCAGACACTGTAATCCATAAGATCCTTGTATGAAAGACCTTTTCTCCCAATGCTGCAGCCAGCTGCAATTTGGATTTTGATGGTATGTGCAGACACAGACAGAATGAGTCCCACCACTACCGGCAAGCACACAATATGATGGCCGTAATTTTGCAAATGTGGAAAATCCTATTTTGGGATTTCTTCATCATTTTTATATAGTTCAAACATCTCTCTTAAATTCCCGAGGACCAATCGTTTTTGCACCTTCAGCACTGAACTTTCACGCAATCCTTTTGGCCAGGACACATACGACTAACCTCTTCTGACTCATAGAATCTTCTAACTATATCTTTGTGTTCTTCAGATATCACTTTTCCTTTGCTCATTAGTGGAATCTTCGGAAGGATTCCATGTTCTGATTTAAGTGAACGGCTTCTTTTCACCATGTATGTTGTAGTTTGAAAGAAACTAGCTGTTTTTCAATTGTGTATGGTGAGAGTGTCATATTTGTAGTTTGTGATGGTGACATTTGCTCTCCAGGAATGACTGTTTCAATTCATTCATTAATTTGTCTAGATGTTTTTCAGATTTAGTTTCAGGTTTTGAAGTATCACTTACCTCCTCGGTAATTTGAACACACCATAACTGAGTTCTAGCCTCTCCTTCAGGTGTTTCTGAGCAGATGATAGCCTACCACGAGCCTTGCGCTTTTTCTGGCTTAATGACAGCCCTTCTGAAAAGAACAAAAAAAAGGTTTCACACACCTGAATATTAGTAATTAAATATTAATTATAGTACCTTAAATGCTATATAATTGGCTATATAGTAGATCAAACAGACCTTGTAGTAAAGTATAAGTTATTATATTAATTTATTACTTACTTTTTTTTAACTGGTGTTTGGTCCAGAAATGCTAGAACTGGTTCAACTGAAGTTGAAGGATTTTCCTTTATCAAGCAATCACTGTCATTGTCCAGATTGAATTGAAGAGATGTTACTCAAGCCACTGATAGTAGATGATTCATTTGAATCCTGCTCAGACTCATTGTTTTCAGTGGTACTAAGTATAGTGGGTTTTTCATTATCAGTGTCCAGCATTTCACACACAACAATGAGTCTTTTTTCACTCTTCCAGCACATTTTTCAACAAGTACATCAGTCACTTTTCTAAGATTGATTGTTATGCGTTTCTTGTGTTTTTGAATAGGGTCCTGGCAGTATTTCAAGTGCCGAACCATTGTATTTTGATCTGTAAAGATATAGGATTTACAATTAGGTAATATATATTTTTAGAAAATATATAGCTATACACACTTAATATTTTAGGCCTTGATAGTCTCTGAGGCTCATTAAAACACCATACCCACCAGCCACCCACAGTGCTGGCTGGAACTGTACTAACCTGTAGACAAGGAATTTTGCAACTATCTGTGTTGATTCTGCACTTAGACAAGTAGCAACATGTTTCAACAGGTTTGTTTAGGCTACATGTGAGCTTAGTCTTCCCTTTCACTATTATAGCTATTATTGCCAGTGTAGATTAGCAGTGAAATACAATTTTTATTAAATTCTTGGAGCTTGAGGTCAAATTGATAGCTAAGATATAAAAATTCCTTGAAATGACAAGCCAATTTATAAATATGTTCACTTATAAGTTAGTTACATGAAAAGTACCAACATAAACAAACTTTTTATGATTGTTTCTATTAGTCAAGAACTCTTTGTTTTTTATATCTATAAAAAATGTAATTTTAATTTCTATAGGTCAAATTATGAGCTTAAGTGTGAAAAAATAGGTAGAATTGACGCACAACTTATGAATATGGTGTTCACTTATATGTTAGTTACATGAAAAATACTAACATAAACAAACTTTTTTTGCTGATTCTAATAGCCAATGCCTATGCCTTCATTTTTTACATTTAAAAAAAAATTCTCATTTGATACCCCAGAGGTCAAATCGTGACCTCAAATTTTGGTTACAGTGTAACTTTTTTATTTTTCAACCTAGAGTTCTAAAACTTGCATATTTGGATTCCTTGTCGTTTTCTGATTCTAAATATATATACTTTTATATAATTATGACAATTATTACCCAAGTCATGGCTCGCCAAATGTTAGTAACCTCGCGAGTGACCTCAAATTGCCCGAGGTCATATCTCTTGAACCGTTGGTCGGATTGACCTTATAATTTCAGAAATGGATTCAGGGCTCACAAACTCCCTATAAACCAAATTTCAGCAAAATATGAGAGATGAGGGTGTTAATTTCAATTTTTTTTGGTTGATCTGACAGAGAATGACCCCAATAGTGTATTGTATGTTTGTACTTTTTGTAAACCACAAGTGTCATTAAATAGTATCTAAGATCGCTTTTTTATTATGTTTTAATTACCCAAATGTAGAGGCCTGTATCTCGGTAACGGTTGGAATCAGACCCATATCGATATAATACTTTCTACTTAGAAATACCCAAAGAGTCAAATGGTGCATTCTTGACATTTCCTCCTGGGACACCCTGTATATATATATATATATATATATATATATATACCCCTCGATTAGGTACTCCGGCTTGCCGGGCCGAGGGGGCTCGTACACCTCGTGGGTTGTTGAGGTTTCCTCAACTCCTCGCGGGGTGTGGGCGAAGAGTTACCTAGTTGCGTTTTTTTTTTTTTTTTTCCCTTCCTTTTTTCCCCCCCTTTTCTTTTCTTTTTGCTCCCCCTTTTTTTCCGTCTCCCGGAATTTCTTTGTCTTGACTCGGTCCTGTGCCTCTGTCAATCGTAGTATCCCCCCCCCTCTGTTTGTATTTGCAGTCTTGGGGTCATCAGGTGCACCCGCCGGGGGGCATCGCTCCGTGGCTGAGCCGTGCTCCGGGGACGGTTGGGCGCCCGGACCGCTGCTGCGTCTGGATTGGGTCTTTGCTTGGCCCTTAACGGACAAATCTCCGTAGTGCCAATCTGCTGTTTTTAAAACGACAGTTAGGTTGGGGGGCGGGCTACCCGGGACGTTGGGGCCTGCGCTTTGAAGGATGCAGCGGCGGCTGGTGCATCGCCTTGGGTCCGAGGCTGCCGTTTTTTGTAAAAATACTGTTTATGGGTTCTATTACTAAACTTCACTCCCCTCTTGTTGACGACTCTGGCCCGCCCTTGGATTTGGATCAGACTACTACTTCTGGTCGTTCAGCGGCCTCTGCCTCCGCTGGATTGACCCTCAAGCCGTATGGCCCCCTCTCGTCCTCTGCGGTGTCTGGCTCTCGTGGCCGGACTCGTGGTGGCCGTAGGGCGGGGTCTTCGCGGCCCTTGTTCTCTCGCCCACTCTCGGTTACCGTTACACATGGACCTGTCTCTGCTGTCAATTTCTGTCCGGTGGACAGGTTCCTTGTTCTCCGCCCTTCCGCTGGCTCCCTTCCGGGCAACTCGGAACGGGTGTTTCAGCGCCTTAAGACGATAGGGGTTCCCTGTCGTTATGATATCCGCCCTCTGAGGGATGGGTCTCTTCTTTTGAAGTCCCGTTCTTCGGGGGTGACTGGGTCCCTTCTACAGTTGCAGGATGTCTTGGGTTGCAGAGTTTCTGTGACTCCCCATCCGCAATTGAATAGCTGTCAAGGCACCATTTTCGCTTCCCGTCTGCTGTCAATCCCGGTTGGCGAGTTGCAGGAGGATCTTGCCCCCCAGGGGGTAACGAAGGTCTTCCGCTTTTCGTCGCGCCGGGATGGTGCTCTTACCCCGTCCGCTCGTCTGCTCCTGACCTTTGACTCCCTTGTGCCTCCGGCCCAGGTGTTCTGGGGCATGGGTGATCGCCGGTCGTGTGAGTTTTCGGTGCGACCATATGTGCCTGACCCGGTTCGCTGCTTTGGCTGCAACCGGTTCGGCCATGTTAGCTCTGCGTGCCGCCGTGAGGGTAAGCTATGTGTCCGCTGCGGTGGGCCTGCGCACCCTACCCCGTGCACGAAGCCCCCGCGTGCTCGAACTGTTCGGGGGCCCACCCTTCCTCTTCTCGGGACTGTCCCGTTTTCAAGTTTGAATTTGAGGTGCGGTCCTTAAGGACTACCGAATTCCTTAGTGCGCGGGAGGCGCGCGATAAGATCCGTGACCGGGAGCCGCGGCGGGGGTTGTCCTACGCTGCGGCTCTTGGCCCTGGCGGGTCCTCGGGCCCCTCCCGTGCTACCCCGGCGTCTACTGGAGTGGTGCCCCCCCTGGAAGTCCCGGGGGTTGGTGGTCCTCCTGGCGCCGCGGGTCCTTCTTGTTCCTCTGCCTCACTTTCTGACATCCCATCTGATTCCCTGCCTACAAGTGCCCCTTCTCCCCCTCCGGCCTTGGGGTCTGGATCCTTGCCTACTCGTCTCTCGGGTGGGGAGGGGGATGCCCCGAAGGAGAGGAGGAAGCGTCGCCGTGGTCGGAGTCCTTCCGACCCGATCCTGACTGCTGCTCGCCTTGCTTCCCCGTCTTCACCGGAGGGGAAGCGGCGCGCTGTTCCTGATCCGCTCGGGACCCCCCCCCCCCTATACGGAGCGCTGGTGGGGCGTCACCTCCCGGTGCCCCGACCAGTGTCCGGGTGTCGGTCGAGGTACATTGCCCCATGACACCCTCGATTACTGACTCTGTTCCCATGATAGACCCGGTCGAGAGGGGCCTGGCCCTCCTTCATGGAGTCTCTCTCTCTCCGGCTCCTGCTGAGAGTGGTCGGGTCTCTCCCTGGATCTACCTCTCCCACTTGTGGTCGACCTTTCCTCTCCCCCCCGTCAGTGCTTGTCTGGTTTGACGAGCCCTCGAACAGCTGGTTCCCCCCCCCCCGGTCCCCCTCTTGTGGGGAGTTGGGGGTTTCGGCTGGGCCCGACTCGTCGTCTCTCCCCCCGCCGGGAGAGCCCCCCTCTGACCTCCCTGTTCTACTCTCCACTTCTCGTCTACTACGGGTGCAGCAGATGCGGAGTCGGTGGCCCCTACCCCCCCAGTTCTGGGTGAGTCGGGGAAACCGATTCCGTCCCTGGTTACGGACCGTTGAGTTTGCTGCTCAGCTTGGTCCGTGGCTATTTCGCTGTTTTCTCTGCCTCTTATAATGCCGCTTCCCCTTACAGTTCCATCTTGCATTGGAACTGTAGGGGGCTTTTAGCTAACTGGGAGAACCTTGCCTCCCTGCTGGAGAGCGAGCGGCCTTCCTGTGTTTGTCTCCAGGAGACTATCCTGGCTGCGCGGGGACTCCCTCGTCTCTCTGGCTATGTTGGTTTCCCTTGCACCCCGGATGAGCGCACACGCCGGCGGGGTGCGGCGATTTACGTGCATCATTCGTTACCATCGCGTGGTGTGCCTCTTCGCACTTCCTTGCAGGCTGTGGCTGTGCGGCTCTTTTTAGATCGCCAGTACACTGCCTGCTCGGTTTATATTCCTCCTCATGACCCTCCTTCTCGCGACGCGGTTCGCGAGTTGGTGCTGCAACTACCCCGACCGTTTCTCCTCCTCGGGGACTTTAACAGTCGCGACCCGGCTTGGGGAGATGTTCGGTCGACTAATGTTGCTGGTATTTTACTCTCCTTAATGGAGGAACTTTCCTTTGCGTGTCTCAATTCCGGTGAACCTACTTACCACACGAACCCACGGGTTCATTTACCTGTATTGATCTCTCCTTGGTGTCCCTCGATGCCTTACTCGATTTTTCGTGGAAGGTGTTGGGGGACTCTTATGGCAGTGATCATTACCCAGTCTGTCTTGAGCCGGTCGGTCCGCAGCCGGGCGTTTCGTCTCGACCGAGGTGGTGCCTTGCGCGGGCTGACTGGCCATCTTTCAGAGCTCGTTCCGTCATTGTCCGTTCGGTATTGAGCTTTGGCTCTGTGGATGAGAGCTTGGAGTTCTTCGAGCGGGTGGTGATGGGCGTCGCGGAGGACTGTATTCCTCGATCTTCCGGTAACCCGCGGACTCGTAGCGTCCCGTGGTGGACTCCAGCATGTCACCAGGCGGTGTGCGAGAGGAAGAGGGCAACGCGCCGCTTCCACCGCACCCGGCGCGCGGGCCACTTGATTGAGATGCGGCGGGCGAAGGCTTTCGCCCGCCGGACTCTCAAGTTGGCCCGTCGGGCCTCTTGGCGTGCTTTTGTGTCCGGCATCTCCTCATCTACCCCTTCTGCTGCTGTGTGGCGGAAGGTACGTAGTATCGAGGGGAGCCAGTCCCTGCTAGTCGCCCTGTCCTTCGGGACGGGGACGGCTTCCTTTCGGATCCTGCTGCTGTGGCTGATCGGCTGGCCGGTGCTTTTGCTGCGGTTTCCCGTTCGCCTTCAGCTGCGGATCGCCCTTTATCGGAGGTCACGTTCCCGCCCCCTGGGAACGAGCCCTATAACCATCTCTTTCCGATGCGGGAACTTCGGGCTGCCTTGGCAACCCGTCGTTCTTCCGCCCTGGCCCTGATGACATTCCGTATGACTTTCTTTGGAATCTGCACCCGATGGCCCTGCACTTCTTGCTGGATCTTTTCAACCGGATGTGGGTTGAGGGGTCGTTCCCTTCCCGTTGGAGGGAGGCGATTGTGGTCCCGATACCTAAGCCGGGGAAGGATCCGGCGGAGGTGGCGAGCTATCGGCCTATTGCTTTGACGAGCTGCTTATGCAAGCTCCTCGAAAAGATGGTGGCCGTCCGACTTTCCTTTACACTGGAGTCGCTTGGGTTATGCCCCCCGACCCAGTATGGTTTTCGTCGATTTCGGGGTACTCTGGACCCCCTTCTCCTCCTTGGCCATGATGTACGGGAGGCATTTTCCCGCCGGAATCTTGTTCTGGCCGTCTTTTTTGACGTCCAAAAGGCCTATGACACGACCCGTCGGGGAGTTGTCATGGACCGTTTGAAGTCTCTTGGTTTTGTGGGCTTTTTGCCCACGTTTCTTCGCAACTTCCTCTGCCGTCGCACTTTCCGCGTCCGTAATGGGGCGGCCCTATCTGCCCTGTATGTTCAGGAGGAGGGGGTGCCCCAGGGGTGTGTGTTAAGCGTCTCCTGCTTCAACCTAGTTATGTCTGCGCTACCGGGAGCTCTTCCGCCCTCGGTGCGCTGTTCCATCTACGCAGATGATCTGGCTGTCTATGCCGCGGGGACGAGTCCCCCCCTCGTGGAGAGGCAAGTCCAACTCGCGGTCAATCGGGTTGAACGCTGGGCGTCGTCGGTGGGCCTTACGTTGTCTTCCCCGAAGACTTCGTGTGTGGCCTTCCTTCCGTCGAGGAGACGGGGATCCGGCGCCATCCCGGCCTTTAACCTTACACTCGGGGGTCAGCCTCTGGCCCTCGTTCCATCAGTACTCTTCTTGGGTATGGTTTTCGACAGCCGTTTGAGCTGGGTTCCCCACCTTCGCCGGCTGCGCGAGTCCGCGAGACGTACCCTGGATTTGCTGGGGCATCTGTCGCATACTACATGGGGCGCGGATAGGCGGACGCTCCTCCGTTTGTACGTGTCCCTGGTACAGTCCAAATTAGACTATGGGAGTGTGGTGTATGGCTCCGCCTCCCGCACGGCCCTTCGGATACTGGATCCGGTCCTCTCTAGAGGACTGCGCATGTCATCTGGCGCCTTCCGCTCCTCTCCGGTTGATAGTCTGCAGGTTGAGTGCGACATCCCTCCCTTGGAGGATCGGAGGTCGTTCCTCATTGCTAAACACTATCTCCGGATCCTCCGTCTTCCCACCTCTCCTCTGTTCCAGGTGGTTGAGAGGGCGTTCTGCCGGGATGGGGGTTGGTATTTCACCGACACGGTGACCTCCCTCCTCGATGGTATGGGCACTCCCCCTCCATCCGTTATACCGGTCTCTTTCAGTGGTGTTGCACCTTGGGAGAGCACCCCTGTTGCGTGCTGTAGGGCGTTGCGCCCCGTTCGCAGGACCGAGTCGGACTCTGCCTTGCTTCGGTCTCTGTTCCTTCAGCATGCGGCGTGTCACTCTGCATGTGTTGCGATCTTCACGGATGGCTCGAGGTCGTCGGGGGGCGTTGGATCCGCGGCTGTTCCCCAGTCGTCTGTCCTTGCTCCCCGATGTACCCGTCTCCCTGATGAGGCTTCCGTTTTTACGGCGGAGCTCTATGCCATTCTGAGCGCTCTGGAGGTGGTGCGGGAGCATCCGGATGGGTCGTTCGTCATCCATTCGGATTCCCGCAGTGCCCTGGATGGCCTGGAGTGTTTTGACTCTGTCCACCCGCTGGTCCGACGAATCCAGCTACTGTACCATACTCTTGTCGCTTTCGGTGGCAAGGAGGTGGTATTTTGCTGGGTCCCAGCACATGTTAACGTGGCTGGAAATGAGGCTGCCGATCGAGCTGCCCGTTCCGCGTGCCGACTGCAGGTTTCACCTGTGTCCCTCCCTTTTTCTGATTATATCCCTGGCTTCCGTAGGTTTTTGCGCTCCCGGTGGCAGAGTCGCTGGGATGGCGCTACGGATAACAAACTTTGCAAGATTAAACCCAAGTTGGGATGTTGGGCCTCTTCCTTCCATCGGTCGCGCCATAAGGAGGTGGCTCTGGCCCGCCTCCGTATTGGCCACACCCACCTGACCCATGGCTATTTGATGGCCGGGGATCGGGTGCCCCGATGTCCCAATTGTGACGTCCTACTTACAGTTGCCCACCTCCTGGTGGAGTGTCCGCTTTACTCTGCGCTGCGCGCAGAGTATTTTCCCTTTTTGGAGAGCGTCGGGCTTTGTGATAGGCTTGGCGCTCTTCTGTCTGAAGGTCCCTACTTTTCGATAACCGGGTTGTTCTCCTTCCTCTTTCGCTCCCGACTTCTTTACCGGCTGTGACCCCACTATGATCTTTTTGCTTTTCCCCCACCTCCTCCTCCTCCCCCCCGTCTATTGTTCATTTCCATTAGTTGTTCCATACTCTTCGTTCTGTGTTCGCTCTGCTATCCACCTTTCTTTTGGTGGCCATGAGCGGTCATTCTTTGAAACAAAAAAAAAATAAATATATATATATATATATATATATATATATAATATATATATATGGTGTTTCAGGTCGACCCTAGAAATATGGAAATTGGCGGAATCTGTAGTTTGTATTTGGTATTTGAAGTTTGTCATAGTAATTCCGCCAATTTCCATATTTCTAGGGTCGACCTGAAACACCATGTATATATATATGTATGTATATATGTATATATATATATATGTATGTATATATATATGTATATATATATATATATATATATATGTGTGTATGTATATATGATATATATATATATATATATATATATATATATATATATATATATTATATATATACATATATATACACATATATATATACATATATATATATATATATACATATATATACAGGGTGTTTCAGGTCGACCCTAGAAATATGGAAATTGGCGGAATTACTATGACAAACTTCAAATACCAAATACAAACTACAGATTCCGCCAATTTCCATATTGGAAAGGAAACACATTCTGTGTTCCCTTTCCTTCGTGGTTTTATTCATCATATATATGCTGAGTCAAAAGTCTCCATACATAGGCAAAATGGTCACTTTATTATGTAATCACTTGTAAGTCACAAAATATGCTCTATATGGGCACCATTACACTGAATGCACATACGGATGCGTTCCTCCCAGTCATGGTAAACGCGCGTTAACACGTCTGGTGTTATGCGTGCACACGCATCACGAATGCGTTCCTTTAGGTGGTCCGTGTTTTGTATTTTCACCTGGTACACCATGGCCTTCAAGTGCCCACAATTAAAAATCAAGGGGGGGGTGAGGTCTGGGGACCTCGGAGGCCACTCCACGGGACCACGGCGGCCAATCCAGTGACCCGGAAACTGCTGATCCAGCCACTGGCGCACGCAGATACCGTAAGGGGTGGCGCCCCGTCTTGCTGAAAGTACGCTTGAAATCCCCCGTCCTCGTTCAGGAGGGACAGCATGACTGTGTCTTGCAGCATGTTTAGATACATTTCGGCATTCAGATTGGTGTCAATGAAAAAAGGGGCCAACAATTGTGTTGCCCCATATTCCGCACCACACCATCACTTTTCCAGCGCCTTGCGTCTTTGAGGGACTCATCCAGTGCGGGTTGTCATCACTCCAATAACGTACGTTTTGACGATTAACCTCTCCATGAACATAAAAGTTGGCTTCATCTGAAAACGATGCCAGCCGAGAACTCCGTGTCTTCGTCCACTTTTGTTCTTGCCCATTCACAGAATTCCAGAAGCCTGTCCGGGTCGTCTTCGCTAAGATACTGCAACATTTGATTTTGTATGGATGCCATCTGTGCTCTTTCATAATGCGGACGATACTCCTTTGGCTGACACCGCATTCTGCGGACATCCGTCGAGTGCTTTTTTGGGGACTTTGCGAACGCTGCCAGCACCATGGTCGCTGTGCCTTCATAGGTGGCTGTTCGTGGACGGCCACTTCTCGGTTGGTCTGCAACACTTCGTCTTCTTGAACTTCTTAATGAGTTTGGCAACGGTGTCGTGTGTGATGTGCGTGCCGGGGGCGTGTCTCCTGTTAAAATCCTCGGCAACCTTGCGACAGCTTCCTGATCCTGCCAGAAGAATGATCTCTATACGCTCTTTTTGGGACAAAGGCATCTCAGCACATCACCTGCAAAAAAATAAAAAATAAATAATAATTTATTTATCATGACCATTTTGCATATGTATGGAGACTTTTGACTTACCATATATATGTATATATATATATATGTATGTATATATATATATATTATATTATATATATATATTATATATATATATATATATATATATATATATATATAGTTACACTACAGAAATTGCAGTTTATGCTTATAATTCAAAGTTGCAGGTGGTAAACCTGAATTTGATGTAGGTTGTCGAAGATCCAAATTAACAAGGTTTGCCTTGGTTTGTGCTACAATTACCGAATTATTAGGGTAGTTTCAATTAGAAAGCCTATTATACAGGTCGAACCTAGCCTACTTTGTACAGTTTATTTGTCTATTGCATGAAAGAATTGCACATTTAATTTTAAGCTGTCATATAGGCTGGATGGAAAGTATGGCAGGCTAAGTAAACTGTGAATCATTAACAAATAAATTACGTCCTAGCAAAACTAGGAATTACAGCAACTTATTACTAGTTGCGGACTTGCTATCATAGATACTGAGAACAAGCTTTAAAATGCTGCCCATCCCTATCCCCTTCTGTAGTCCTATAAATTATTTCAAGCGTTCTCCACAGCATGAAAAAAAAAGATTAAAATGTTATTTCGGTCAATCTACTTTGTTTCTCTCCTTAAACTTAGCCATGAATATTTGCTGTGTGATTTCCAAGAATATTAATGTATCGTATTTCCCGGTTCATAGGACGCTGTTTTTTTTCTAAAAAAAAAATGTCTAAAAACACGCTGCGTCTTACCGGCCGAAGGTCAAGTTTACGATAGGAAGTTCCACTCCTATCACGACCCCATAGATGTCAAATACAGTCCCCACATGACCCAGAAATACTTATACTATGCTTATATAATGAGCGTCCTATGGGCCGGGAAATACAGTATGTAGGCCTGAAATAAAGATATTTTTGTAAATGTAAATACTAAAAATGTAAACTAATATTGATCATTAGTAAAAGTGGGGTAATTCAGTCGTGTAATAAAACGTAGCAATGATCTGAATTTACAAGAATAGTTCACAACTATAGCAATTTTAATACCAAATAAATGAAGAAAATGATTTTCAACGAAAATAAAAGGGAATCTTCAGGGGGTATTTCGATGTTTTCCTGAAAAGGGGAAAAAAATCCCAGGTGGGGTGGGGTTTCGTATTTTTTTGGAAAAATAATTCACCTGGGACAGTTGTCTTCTTCAAAGAAACTCGTGTTTGCCAACCCTATTGAGAATAAAAAATGGGTTGTTAGATAATGTATGTTGTGTATGATGATGAAGTTTGTGTGGCTTTTCAGGTGGCAGTTTTGGCGGATTCCGACATGTGCGACGAAGATACGGACGTTCCCCTTATTGAGACAGAAGGAGAGGGGGGAGTGATGACGGAGACGGAGGGAGGGGCATTCACCGAGGGGGAGGAAGGGATCGAGACTTACGTGGGCGACGACAGAGACGCTCCCCACCACCAGATGCACACTGGGCCCGACGGGACGGTGGTACATCACATCGTGGAAGATATCTCGCTACATTCCATCACCAAAGACCACCATCACCACCACCATCACCACCACCATCATCAGCAGTCACCGTAAGAAACGGTTCCCTTCTTCAACACTGACTGACGTAGTCGGGCGAAGCGATTCATAGTTTGGGGCGTGACTTGTGAAAGAAGGGGTTCGACCCCTAAAAAGGGAAGAATAGAAGTGAAAATTAAATAGTTGAGGTACGAAGGATAATGGAATTCGAGGAGTGTATAGCCATTTTGTATCAATCTCCGTCTGTCAGTGGCTTCTTGCGGCATGAAATAGCCGAAGAAGTGCCAGAGATTGGGCACGCAACGTCTTTGTACTCTTCCTATTTCATTATCCCCGCGTTTCCGCACTAGATTTACGACATCGTGGAAGGTGATATGAAATATCCCAAAGATTAAAATGTTTTGAGCTTGCCTCAGTGAAAGTACAAAGTTTGCCTGTCTGTCCGTCGATAGACATCATCAGTGGTTCTATAAAATGAATAAATCTTATAAATTACTTTTATTTTGAATATTAATTTTTTGTATAAATCTGTAAAACCCTTCACGACTGTGTCTCAAATTTTTGGCAGGACACTCGTCAATTCATTAACCATGTCCGTACACTATACTCAAAACAAATGGCAGAAATGAGTTTCGATAATCAGTGAGCCGTGTAGCCTACAGTTTTAGGCTAAAAGAACCGTCATCGAAGAACTTTATTAAATATATGCAATAAACACCGTAATTATATTTACAGTTGCTAAAAAAAAAATTGGTCGTAGAAGTAAAATCTCGAAAAAATAATGGAAATTTAGAAATTCAGCATCAATTCATAATTGGTTAAGAAAAAGGTGTCAAATATATATATATTTTTTTTTAGCAGTTATTTGTTGCTAAATTTTTCAAATGTTATTTTTTTCACTAGATTTTATTTCATTGGTCAAGTTTTTCGCAGTTGTAATTTTAATCAATTAACGATGGTGTTATTGTTTTCCAAATTTATTAACTATATTTAAGATTCCACACCCTTGTGCGTGTGGTACTAGTTGCAATTCTCAGGGCCACTTTGCGGATGATTTTTTTTTTTAAACTAATTTGTATTTAAATGTTAATAAATTCAATCTTTTTAATCGTGTGAAATTATTCCAAACTATAATTTCTTTTTTTTCCTACGCAGTATTCATTGTAGTCCGTACGAGTGGATTGCGAAGTAGAGAATGATCTTATTTATTCCGGATCAGTTACCAAAACGTTTTGTCGGGCGCAGAGCCACGTGAAGTAGACTGGACATAATGTCGTTATTTAAACAGCTGTTCGATGGTCAGATTTTGTAGACACCTTATGAAAGTCGACAGAGCTCGGAAAATTAACCGTTTCCATAGAGAAAACCGAGTGAAAGCGGCCATTTTAAAAATATTTTCACGCAAAATGAAACTCTAATTGTCTTTTCAGTGTAAATTTTATAATTTTGAGAACATTTTCTGTATATTAATACATTAAATTTATGAAAATAAGGCTAGGTCGTGGTGGGTGTCGTAACACCAATTCCCGTAGATCTGCGAAGTTAAGCGACATGGGGTCTGGGTAGTAGATGGATGGCAGACCGCCCTCTGCGTCGAGATTATGTAGCGACCCGTGGTTCGGATCCCACGTAAAGCTGTAGAGGTCCTTTCTATCATGACTTAAAGTAGATGTTACGAATGAAGTTAAATAACCCCCACATCATTACTACAACTTTTTTATGGGTGGGTGGGGGGGGGAAATAGTTTAATTATATCTCTAAATATGTGAGAAAAAAAATTTAAAGTTCGCATAAATAAGGGGATAGTGGCCAAATACTGTGAATTAGATCTCTGTATAGGGTCTCTACGGCAAAGAATTGCCACATACCTCAATTTTGTACAATAATTAAAAAAATGGCTTAACTATTTTTTATCGTAAACATTTATTAAACGAATTTACAAATGAAATAATAATAATATTAATATAAAAATAGTTTTAAATTTAAAAATTATAATTGTTGTGAATATAAAGGTTTGGATAAAGTTTTAAAATACAGGAAATTCAGCTGTCCCTGTGTGTGATGTGAGGGACATTGCGTATTCGTGAAAAATGGTGAAACTGCTCCAAAACTTGTTCTTTTAGACCGTATAGAATTGTACGGACTACTGGAAGAGACCATGAGTGCTATATGATTTTGAGTGACATTATTAACGACCAGCACGATTTTTACTGTACCTCTTCACTGCCTGCCTTAGATATTTGCTCTGCTTTTGCTTCGGTATCCGTCTTTATTAATTGAAATTTTGGTACCCCCACCCGCAGATACAAAACCCATTAAATTTTTACAAAATAAATGTACGATATTCTACAATTTCCTATTACGTTACTGTTTACAATTACCATACACTATGCATCTTTTTATCTCTGGGAAAGTAATGAAAAGTTATATTCTTTTTTTTACTTTAATCTGTGTTATTACAACGGTGAGAAGCATACTATGTAACAAATCCTGGCCCTAACCCTAAATTACCAGCCATTCGAAACGGATGTCCGTTTGCCCTGAACTCATGCATAACACAGGTGAATGGAATCATAGTATTAAAATTAAATTAAATTTGTAATTTATACGGCTCAAATTAAGTTGTATTACTCGCTTCAGAGGTGGCTGCGAGTCAATTTTTAGATGAAACTATCAATGAAATTTTTTTTTTTTATAATACTTAGTAAATTACATAAGACTATTGAAAAACTTTATCCAATTTTGAATTTAGACTTGCATTTTGAGACCTATCAGAATTTTGTCATTATATCCTTTCCGGATTTCAGTGAAACCTTTATTTCGCTAGACATACCAAATACTTTTGATAGTCTGATACAAATCCTTAATTTCCAAACTGCCCTCCTCCGGTTTTTATCCTTCTATCTGCGCCTTCATCTCTGATATTCTTTCTGGGCGATCTATAGCTGCGGTTGTAGATGGCTACTGTTCTCCAAACGCTATTAATAGTGGTGTTCCTCAGGGCCTTGTCTTGTTACCCACTTCCTTCCTTTTATTTATTAATGATCTTTTAAGTCGCACTTACTATTGTACGGTATGTACTCCCATGCCGATGATTCCACCATTCACTTCTCCATCCGCTTCATAATTGTCCTTCTCAACAGTCACACTATGCTTCGCGTGAGACGGCTGTGGCACACCTGACCTACCTGACCTCTGATCTTTCTAATATTTCTGATTGGGGCAGAAAAAACCTTGTGGTTTTCAGTGCCTCAAAAACTTATTCTTTCATCTGTCTACTCGTCACCATTTTCCATACGACTATTCCCTTATCTTAAAAAATACACAATTTAGTCTTTCCAACATTCTTGGGGTTTCCTTTTCTCGTGGTCATTCGTGGAAAGAACCCATATACTCTCTCTAAAACAGCTTCGAAGAGGTTAGGTGTGTTGTACTGGCTCCGCTGGCTGTACTGTTTCTTCACTCCCACTCAGCTGCTGTCTCTATAGAGGGGTTTTGTCTGCCCCTGTGAGGAGTACGCTTCTCTTGTGTTGGGTGGCTCAACCCACACAGCCGTACTTGAACGGATGGAATCAAAGGCTTTTCGTCTCATCAATTCCCCGCCTCTTACTGACTGTCTTCAATCTCTCTCTCTTTACTATCGCTCTTATAACGAACATTGCTTTTCTGAACACACTAACTGCGTGCCTCCTCTTTTAAGAAGAGACTTTCGACACATTCTCGTTCCTTTTCTGTCCAACTCTCTAATGCAAGGATTAATCGGTGTTCTCTTTCATCTACCCAACCGGTCAACTCTGGAACAATCTTCCGATCTCCAGTCTTTCAAACGCAGTGTGTCTAGGCATCTCGAAAACCTTGGACCTTGATTTTGGTTCTTCTCTTCCTCTATGGGGTGGGCGTTTTTGCGGTGTTCAGTTGTTCACCCCTGGGCACCTCCTTCCTGCATAAAATATATATATTAGTGGTGGACCGGATGTCAGTTTTTCAACATCTGCGGATGCGGATCTTTAATTTCAATATCTGCGGATGCGGATATTTAGTTAATCTATCAATATAATATAGAATTATGAATATATGACATAATTTTTCAAATTTCGTGATATTACTATTATGGCAGGCAATGCATAAGAATTAAAAAGAATATTAATGTTTTCATTATGATAAAACTAATAACTTTCTCAAGAGTTTCAGCCACAGAAAATTCAATGAAACAAGTTTCATTCAATTTGCTGTGTTACCAGGTAGTATTTATATTTTGATGTTTATATATTTGTTTGTTCATTAATAATTAATACTTTACATGAAATGTGCATGACTGGGCCTTATAAGCTAATTTAATTGTAAATTGCATAATTTATTAAAGGTAATATCCGCAGTCAGAAGTGCGGATGCGGATGTTAAAAATGATGCGGATATCCGGTCCACCACTAATATATATATATATATATATTTTTTTTTTTGTGACTTAGAAGTAATTGCATAATAAAGTGACCATTTTGCCTATGTATGGAGACTTTTGACTCGCCCTGTATATACAGTATATATACTGTATATGGTGTAGTGGTTAGCGTCGCTGACTACGAATCCATCGGCCCCGAGTTCGAGACCCGACGGCAGCCGGCGCGCAGCAAAACCCAGCTGTTCATCCTTCCACACAAAGAAAGTGGTTAGTAGATAAATGGGTACCCTAGGTGGCCTAGTGGTTAAGAAGCTGGGCTGCTGATGGGGCGTGGTTCGGATTCCACGTTAAACTGTAGGTCTAAGGTGGAGTGAAAAGCTTGACCTTCGTCAGAATGAACAGTTTGGACGGAAGCTAACCAAAGGTGTGTGTGTGTGTGTATATATATATATATATATATTATATATATATATATATGAATAAAACCACGAAGGAAAGGAAACACAAAACGGTGCTCAAGCGCTTTCGTCTAATGACATCCTCAGGAACACTGAAATGCATAAAAGGTTACGGCCTATATATAGGTTACAGAAAGAGAAAAAAAAATATAAATAAAATACATACACACACAAACATATATATATATATATATACATACATACATACATACATATCTACACACATACACACATATATATATATATATATATGCAATAAACGGAGAAGTAAAAATAAAACTTAAAAATTAAGGATTAGAGGATTAACAGAGGCATATCGATTTTTAGCACAAGATCAAATGAGTTATAAAAATAATACAAATTTATACTGGAGATCAGGGTTGGCACTAGTGGGCGGGCCCAGCCCGAAAAAACCCACCCGGGTTTAAAAAAAAAAAAAAAAAAACTTGAAAAAAAACCAATATTTTACCCACTTGTGGGTTTTTTCATGAAACTTAAGTGCATATGCAATTATTTTTAAAAATTGTCATATAGGCGCCTATAATGATTTTACATGCAAAGCAAGCAAACATGAGTCAACAAATAGACCTACAGGTATAACTCTTTGGGTGAGGTAGCAGGTTATAGAGTGTAGACATCAGCCAATCAGGGTTATACATCCTAATTCTTCAGTCACTAACTGCATCTTCAAGGAATTTCTACTTCTTCATGGATTGTATTTAAAAGTGGACCAGACAAATTTCGACGGGAAGGTGGAGTGTAGCCTGGTCTTAGAGTCTCTATCATTTCAATAAAATACTTACTCTGCACATAGAAATGGAATATTATTTGCATAAAAGAATTTGGCTATTTTGTTATCAATTACATTTTTCTGCAAAGTTGTTGTTGTCATGCCAAAATCGCTTACTTTCTTTTGAATTTTTCTTTTTTTCATCTGTAATTGTGTTAGTGGTGGTGAGGATGAGTCTGGATCATCTAAGAGGTCTATGTCATGGCAGTATGAAGATGATGTACTGGCAGTATTGTCAGTCTTGTTTCTTGATTCCATGTGTTTCAAACATTTCATTAAATGCATTTTTATTCGCTCTATTTTATTACTTATTTCATTATTGCAATGTTTGCATCTAACTTTACTAGTCCCATCAATAATATTGACTTCACTCCATTCATGCCCTGATTTTTTTCCTGATCCAAAGGTCTTTGGCATTATTTAATGCAGTTATAACTTCAAACAGACTAATTCTGTAGGCTAGCAGTAAAGATAAATATGCTGTTGCCAGTTTGTTTTATTTAACTGTGAAATAAAAGAAAAAATATTCAGTATATGAATTAAATAGATATAACTAGCTGAATTAAGTTCCCTTTGGGAGCTGTAATTCATCTACTTCCAGCAGAAGACACAGGGGCCTGTCTTCCATAGGAAGTATAGCCTAACAAATAGGATAATTTACCACACCAAATTTAGTTCAAATTGGTCTATGTTTTCCAAATTTTGTTGTGAAGCTCAATCTGAGAAAATAATAACTTTTTATGCTTAATTGCCTGGAAGGCAACCTTTTTGCTAAAAACAAGACAAATGTTATATTAATAGTGTACGGTACAGTACAGTATTATAAAAATAAGAATAGGTAGGTCTAATATGAACTAACATATGGACATATGAAAAAACCCAATTTTACCCAGGTTTTTTCGGGTTTTAGGTGAAAAAACCCATCTGGGGTGGGCTTTTTCCAAAAAAGTGGGGTTTTTGCCAACCCTGCTGGAGATACGCCCGGGTTTAACACTTTGCCTTTTTAGAGTCAAGTTTCGATATATATAAAAATAAATTGAAGATTAAAAGTTAATAAAGTAGCTTACAAGTTTACCAAAGATTAAGTGTCCTACCCTTTTTATCTAGGTTTGTTTTGAAGGAATTCAAAACAACAGGATCGAGTTGAAAAAGACCTTTGCTTATGTTGAAGTTATTTGAAAGTTGAATAATGGCAGACTCAAGAATATTTCTATTGAAAATGTTGCTCGAATGAAATAAAACTGAAGCATTATTCCAATCAATACAGTGGGATAACTCTGACAAATGGACAAAAAGAGCACTGGACAACTGTCCTGTTCTGACGGAATATTGATGCTGTTTTATACGTGTGTGCAAATCCTTTCCCGTCTGACCTATGTAAAAGGAATCACAT